>JASCZI010120990.1:18679-54905 GCA_036250425.1 Stylosanthes scabra | reverse complement strand
TCTTCACCTAAGGAGTACACTGTAATTTCAGCAATTGTAAGCAATTTAGTAAAGGCCATAAAAATTGAATAAGGGTGTTACTCTATCAGAGTCTAAATCCTATTGCGCTTGTGCATATACATACTACACACAAGTGTGTGAGATATATTCAATGAAGAATAACATTGGAGTTATTGAGTATTCAATAAGGCTTATTGGAAATGACTCCATTTCCCTTTGTGTTGTCTTAATGTTATAGGCACTGATTTTGTAGCTCGATAACAGTCCTCTAGACCCTGTCATTATAGACACTAAATTATTGTCTTCCTCTATTTAACTACACAATGTACAACGCCTAATTACCCAGTGCACTATCCTTAAACTCGGTCCATATTCACACATGATTTGACTGACTGACATACTAGTATCAAAAGTGCTGGAATTCCAACCAACCTTGTCAATGTGCAGGGTCAACTTTCTTAATCATAAATCAATATTGTAAATCTCAAGAACCCTATAGTTTTAAAAACCACTAAATTTTATGAATGAACCTCATGTAGTTATTAAGTTCTTACTCATTATTAATTTGAACCACATCTATGAAACTTGTATACTTATACTCAATACCATATTGAAGATTTTGGCACTATGATTTATTGTATATTACTGTAGCGTAGGGCAGTTAGGATTTCTTTTGCATAGATAGTTTATACTTGAAATTCTTAACCTTAATGTAGAAGGTAGAAGAACTTTCTCTACGTGTGTAGTCAGTAGCATAATGTGTTCTCAAAAGACTCACTGATTAGAATACCTAAAAGAGCATCCAACACTAGGCATAGTATGCAGTGATGTAAATCGGGTCATACTATATTTACATACATCATGTTTATGAAAAAGACATTAACTTCATGACATTTTGTTTTGATTGAAAGTATTACAATTTAACAAAAGAATAAGATGAAAAGTTTTTGTAATAGGAGTATTATATTTATTTCATTCTAAGTCAACTTGAACATACACCAAAAAGAATCTTCCATGTTAAACATAAATAATCTTTTGACTTATCTAGAAACATATTTGCAATTTAAATAATGTTACTACAAAATTCAAATGCAGAATCAGTATTGATAAACATATTTTTATCCATTACATAGTTTCCATCAAGTTTTATGTACGATTTTAACCTCATTTATTATCTAAAAATTTCTCAATCTCATTTTGATGTATCATGACTCATTAATCCATCATCACAAGTTCCTTTAGAAAGTGCTAACAACTTTCTCAATGAAACATTAACATAAAAGAATCACTTTTGCTTTGAATTTCTATGGCAAAGTTGGTCAATTTGTCAGATTTAATTAATTTTCATGTGAGATTCCAAGTTTGAAAGCATTAGTTCAGATACAGAATTATTTTATGCCATTGAACTGGGGATTGTATTGATTAAAGTGTACCAAATGATGTGTCAAACCACTAAATAAATCAACAGCAAGTCAAGAAGAAGCATAAATTCAAATAAAAGGATCAGTGTTTCTAACATATGATCCAAGATGAGAAGGTACCAATTGACCTTTGAAAAGAATTTCTGTGCATGGCTCCTGATTTGCACAGCAGTCTTTGTTCCTATATGCTCTGTACAACAGAATCAAAACACCAAAAGAGAAAAAGGGGGGAGGAGGGGAAGACAGGAGGAAAAAGAGATTCCAGTTAAGTGTTTTATTAAAAAAGAAAAAGGTCAGAAGCTAACATCAATTTCAAAATTCCGAGTCTGGTATATTTCGAGATTAATTGGCAATCCAAACTAAACATATGCGTAAGATGATATCCAAAAGAATCAAAAATAAAAAATTAGGTGTTGATGGGAGTAAAATGTTACCTTCTATGCGCTGCCATGCTCGCCCATATAGCTTGAGGGCTTCTAGGAACCGATTATGCTCCTCTTCTGTCCATCGTTCTCTTTGCTTTGTAATTGTATATGGTTTTCTTGTCTGCAATTGGTTAGTTAATGAAACTAAAATTGCTTAATTCCCTTTCAAGATAAAATCCGAGCTGCATTATGACAAGTTAAAGACTTTCATGTACCGCAATAAACTGACCTTAACAACCACTTCTTCTCCAGAGGAGTATGCATCCATTACAGGAGGTGTGCAGCTGAAGCTGCTTCAGATCTTCCCTGACAAGGAATCGATAAAAGGAGTATCTCCTTTCGTCTTTTGTGACATGAAGCACAGCTAATATGGTGAAAGTAAGCAGTATCTGATAGACAGAAGGGGACACTACTGCAAAATAAACAAAGCGAGAAGAATAGGTAGAGATCCGTCTCTGTTTGGAATCAGCAGTTATTCATAAGCATTCCAATTCATAAAGTCACAACACATACAAAATAATCGACAGAAAGAATGATAAGAAAAAGATTTAACAAATTTTAAGAATCCACCGCGACAGAGAGAGACAGAGACGCTTCTCCCAAAGAATAAAAGAAAATTCCTTAATCAGAATCCTCACCAAAACGAACTCCACAGCGCTGAAACCTTCCAAACGCGGAAACAACTATAATTAGTAAGTATATCAGACTACTTCTAGCTTATAAGTTCTAACTTCTGAAATCACTTAATAAATACTATCTCTGTCAGCTACAAATACTAATTAACAATTTCCATTCTCTTGTTTGGTTACCGAGAAAAAACTAATCGCAAATCAAAGTTCATCTGTTTGTACCGGCGATTATTTATCAAAAAACTAATCCTAGCTCATAACAAGAAAAGTTCAGCTCAGCGTACCTGACGTATTCAAATCCTGCAAATTATTTTGTGAACATAACCAAAGACAGGAGAACGAAAAGGCGAAGAATAAATCGTTTCAGTTTGTGGAGATTAAATTTTCTCGGAAACCAAACCAAAAGAAGGAGAAAATAAATTATATATATATAAAAGAGATAAAACAGAAAGCAAAGAGTAAAGTACCTCGGAATAAAGCCATGGTGAAGAGGAGGCTAGGAAGAGCGATCATCCACAAGAGGTGAGGGAATTCATCTAACGGTCCCCGGAGGCGGAGAAGTCATTTCGAGCAATGGTACAAATCTAAATCTTGTGGATCGGAGGAAGAAAGCGAAAAAGCAGAATCAACAGAGAACCGTAGGAGTAGTAAGAAGATTAGAAGAGCGTTTGGGAGAGCAAACTCTGCAAGTACAACTACAAGAAACCAGAAGCATCCACACCAAACTCTTCAAGAAGGAGAAGCAATCTCAGCCACTATAATTTCTCCACCATTTTTCATATTTTCATTTTTATTTTTAAAATAAGAAAGGGTCGTTTTAATTTGAGGCTGCCAAGGGCGCAAGGGTAAAACTGCGATCCATCCTGCCATGTGGCACTCATTTAGTGGCTGCTGCTCCTAACGCCCACCGTTGCGCTTTTTCTTATTTTTTTTATTGTTCCTATTTTTTAATCTTTATTTAATTATTATTTGTTAGGGCCCTTTTTTCCCCTTCAGTCTCAAATAAAATCTCATCCACAAACTCTAAGTTCTGTTTATCAGTCCGTAAAAGCGTCGCCAGTTGTCAGAGGTGGGTCCCCAGATTGCGTGGCGCCAGTGACCGCTCGCATCCGGTCATATCCCTACGGATCTTGTTGTTTCATGGTGCCATTTTCCGCTAACGTGGCATCTCGCTTTTTGGAGACCGGTACGTGTCTTTCCATTTATAGTTAGTAGCAGGACGTTGGATGGGTCCATGGGACACGTGCGCTTTCCTAATGAGATCATGTAACAATCATATGGATCTAGCGGTGTTTTATTTTTACAATTTTATTTTAATTTCATATTTGTATTATTGATTTTCTTTTTCTTTGTATTATTGATTATTGATAAAGAGTGTTTCTTTTCCTACAATAAGTTAGGATACAATTAGAATTAACGAGTTAGGGTCAAATAGCTTTTTTTTTAGTTAAATTATTTATATTTTTTATAAATAATTGTATACATATGTAATATTATTTAGCAATACGAAAAAATTGTAAACATTAGCATAGCTACATAGATATACTAATATTTACATCCTCTCGACTGTATAATAAAATGCCTTCTCCGAATTGATGCTAACCTGAGCTAACTTTGAACCTTACCATGTCAGAGATGTGCTAATATTTATATTTTTTTGTATTGCTAAATAATATGTACAGGTGCATACAATAATACATTTAGTATAATTATTTTATAAAAATAATAAAATATTATTTATTAATTTAATTATCGATTTATAGTTATCTATCTTAAATATTATTATTATATTAAAACTATGCAAAAATAATATCAGTAATACGACAAATTAACAACTCATACCGTAATTTTCCATGTATAATTGGTTTGATTATTGAATTTTATAATCGTAAGCGTTACAAATTTATATTTTATATATGGTTTAATTTATTACTGTACAAATTAATATGGACAGTATTATTAATTATTAAGTAATTATTTTAGTTAATTACATTAGTATTTACTTGTTTTTCTAATATTTTAGCTTCTTAATTTTGACTATTAAAAACACTGTATCTCGATTAGTAGTTCAAGAATTTAAAATTCCAAATTTGGAAGAAGAAAAATTGGTTTCTTTTTTTTGCCGAAAGTACGTAGATTAACAGTTTAATGAAATTACTTAACAGTAAGTTAAATTAATAGTTAAATTATCTTTCGTCAAGAACTTAGTTAACATTATGTACAGTTAACTGTTATTAAATGGTCTAATAATTGCCTAATATTATACTAAAGATATGGAACTGTATTTGGTCCACACACTAAATTGAGTCACGCACGCATGTAAAATTTTAATCTATTTGAAAAACAAAATTATATTTCTTAAGAGGTTAAATTAAATTTCAAAACTTTTTAATGATATAGAAATTAACTGTTACATTGATATAGTAGTTAATTACATACATAAGCATCGGCGATATTAAAAATATAATAATCAATGTTATTTTATTTTTTAAAATATTTTTAGTTATATATAAATAACGATTATAATTATACATTTATTATGTCTAGTATTCTAATAGTACTATTATGAACAAATTTTTTAGTATTTTTGTATAAGCCGAATAAATTGGTAACAAAAGTATATATATATCAAATTGATTTCCGGTTATAAAACATGAACACCAAATTAAGTATATATGTCTAAAACTTATGAACTATATTATAAATTTCAGATGAAAATTAATGGACCAAACTAAACTTTGTTCGATAAAAAATATTCCAATTAAAAAATGATTTAACAGTATAACACAAAATGTAAATCAGAAAATGATTGTATTTTTGTGGTACAGGAATTGCCGTGTGGCGCTTGGAAGAAGGTGGGAAGAAAAGAAACAGAGTAGTGTTTTTTTTGGCTAATAGAAAGAGAGTAGTGTAGTACCATCTAATCTCTTTTTTTTTTTTGGGTAACCATCTAATCTAATCTCATTTTGCTAATACTCGTTAATTTTTCCCCCACAATTTTCCTGGACTCTTTTTTTTTTTTTTGGATTTGGTCCCTTGGCTGTTTAATTTTTTCATTCTTTCATTTTATTTTGTCTTACTTTTTGAGTTTTTTCATTCTTTCTTTCTAACTTTATAACTTTTGATTGGTTAAGTCTAAAGTTAATATTAAACATTGATGATGACAAACATTAGTTAAGTTATAGTTAATAGTCTAAATAAGTTAGTATATTTTCATGTGTGTATTTAATATTATAGGCCCAAATAAATATAACAAATAAAATGAATTAGATTTAAAGTCTTAAAGATTAAGTAACGTTCATAAATAAAAAATTTAGAAATCATAATGTATTTAGACAGCAAGTATAAAATTAATGCACGAGTGATCAACAAGCAAGAATTGATAGTTCTTGATCAAATTTTCATGAGTGCTCATCAAGTCAAGTTCAACTATAAATAAAGAAGGATTTCCGGCTGCTAGATATACAACGACAATACATTTTCTCATATTTTCAAGAGATTTTAAAGCTTTATTATTCTTCTCTATTTGTTTTCTTACTTAGCGCAACCTTAGTTTTAGTTTATCATATATATCATAAAAGACATAGAGAAAAAGTCATAAGTGAGTGAAGCTTAGGTGTTGTTAGTCTTGAGAGTGAAATGTGTTCTCAAACATTAGTGTTTGTACTTGAACAAAGTATAGTGAAAATTCCATCACTGTGCAATGACTGATGGAGACTGGACGTAGATCTCAAATAGGGAGATGGAACCATTATATATGGTGGTGTCCTTCTTCTACTCTATCTCTTTTAAATATTCCTTGATTCAATCCCTCTCAAAAAATCTTCATAATTGTCCGTAATAATTAAAAAAAAAATCAGTTGACATTATAAAAAAATAAGAAATAAAAAGCAAAAATCTTCCAAGTTCATTTTACCATAGTTTTTTTCTTTCTTCTATAGTTCTATTCAACATAGATTAGTTCAAAAGTGTTTATTTTCATTTTTTTTTCGCATAATCACTTATAAAAAAAAATCATTTATGCTATAACCCTAAATAGAAAATTACACACTATCCAATATCCATTGTGTAATGCTACTGCGAGCGCTAGTTATTTTCAAAATTGCTTGAAAGACAGAAAGTGAAGTTCATAGTCATTAGTTGCAAGTTGCAAGTAACTCTCATAATGTAGTGTTATGATACCAAGACAAGATAACTGCCTCTTTTCTGTTAATTCATTTATAATTAAGTACGTATTATATCCAATATTATTTAATTATTTTAAAAGTAATTAATAAAAGATTAAAAAAATGACTATTCTGTATTAATTTTTATTGTCTTTCAATATTTTTGTATTTTTAAACAATATTTTTTTAATAAATAATCACCTAATATAATAAAAAGAAAAAGCCCACTACCACTCTAAAAATAAAAGAAATGCAGTATGCAACATGGATGGGGGTGACCGGTGACGAAGGTGTTGTGAGGTCACCCGTTATTTGATGCCCGGGAACTAATTAATCAACGTACGCCATCTCCTGTCTAGCTCTTCATCAGTTGCCTGTTCATACTTGATAGTTGATACCTTGAAACTCATCAACTGCTTCGAATTCGTACGTGTCCACCCCCAGCTCACTACATGCATCCAACCATATCGTAACACTAATCTCTATTATTATGGGTGTCACCCTTAATTTGTTAACTGGGGCGCAAATAACGACACTCCATCGAGTGACGCCTCTACCGTTTCACTATTTTCATGTCTTCATCAGCACGATACGTACGTATATAGTGAAAAATCATTTCATATATATTTATTTTATTTCGTATATCATTTCAAGACATCAAATATCAATGCAAGTTGCCATGCACACTGGTTTCGGTTCAAACGTCGTCACACCACGGGATAACTGTGACATAGCATGTCTCACGTCAACTAACACAAAACTTTAGCTCTTCAACGGGAGTCGGTTTCCCTTAATTATGCTCATGGGATCCAATATATTATGGTTTAATTAAAATTTCGTTTTCAAATCTTAAACGAGTCTCCTAAATTTTGATTTCATTAATAAAAAAGAAAAATTCAAAGATAATAAACAAATTATATAATCAATAATTCTAAATATACTATCAAAGTACACATGGTAACTAAAATTGTTAGCTCTAAATCTCACATTTTGAATATTTAGATAGTTTTATAAGTGCAAAACATCTATAAGGTAATCTCTGAGTTAATTTTTGTGATTAAATTAAATTAATTTAGTCTCAATTCTAACATAATATTATACAGAAATGTTTACTACCATTTCGGTCATCTTTAAGATTTCTAACATCATACAAGTGTGTTTCAAACGTTTGAATAATACATTGCCACAATTTTACGGTTAATTTTTTGATCGACTTTAATTTTATGTTCTGAAATATGAAATAGTAATGTTGTTAGCAAAATACGAGTAAGGACAGATACGTAGGCGTGGAGCCACATTGTTACATCATCACATACAGGTTCTCTTCTACTCATGAGCTGTGTGCATTAAGTATTAACAATCAATACTCATTCTATTTGCTAATAATATATTGAATATTTTTCGGTTAATGCATTTTCGTTTTATCTATTTGTAGGAAGGCAAAATATAATTTTATTCTTCTTATTATTCTATATTTTCTGTTGTCATTCTTATCTATTTTACAAGTCAGCTCAGGACTGCAATTCCTTATGCAATAAATTAGGTCATCAATACTCGCATATTAAAAGCTATTTAATGATAAAGAGAAGACTCATATCATTATTCTTCACTTATTTCTATTTCATTTTCATTTCTTAATACACACTATCTATGAGTTGATGGGAGTATTATTGACTATAAATTAAGGTTAACTATTTTTCTTACATCAGAAAAGCTGTCATTATTTTACGTTCAATTTGTATATATAGGTGTGGCTGGTCAGATCATCATCAGTGTGATGTGAGTGCCAAATAAACAACATACATATACATTCCAATTCCAAGGAGATAGATCGCAAACAAGTTAATTATTGCTTTATGGAGAGCTCAAGAGCAAACCTGATGATATCAGATCTTGCTGCAACGGTGACTCGTGTCCCTTCCAAGTTCGTGAGGCCAATCGGCGAGCGTCCAAATCTTGAAGAGGTTCACCTCTCATCACACTCTTCCATTCCTCTCATCGACATCAGTGGCCTCCACGACGGTCCCAACCGCTCTCACATCATCCAACAAATCGGCCACGCTTGCCAGCACTTTGGCTTCTTTCAGGTTGTGAATCATGGAGTAGAAGAGGAGGTGGTTGAGAAGATGATGAAGGTGTCAAGGGAATTTTTCCAGTTACCACAGAGGGAGAGGCTCAAGTGGTACTCGGAGGACCCACTCAAGACAACTCGCCTTTCAACGAGCTTCAATGTGAACACAGAGAAAGTCGGGAACTGGAGGGACTATCTCAGGCTGCACTGCCATCCTCTCCAAAACTACATCAACGAGTGGCCTAACAACCCTGCCTCCTTCAGATCCGACGTGGCACACTACTGCACTCAGATGAGGGCCTTATCGCTGCTACTCCTGGGGGCAATTTCGGAAAGCCTCGGTTTGGAGACGGATTACATTGACAGAGTGCTGGGGCAGCACGGGCAGCACATGGCAATCAACTACTACCCGCCCTGTCCCCAGCCGGACCTCACCTACGGTCTGCCCGCCCACGCTGACCCCAACGTCATCACGCTGCTCCTGCAAGATCAGGTTCCGGGACTGCAGGTGCTCATAGATGGCAAGTGGGTGGCGGTGGATCCCGTTCCCAACAGCTTCACCGTCAATATTGGAGACCAAATGCAGGTGTTAAGTAATGATAGGTATAAGAGTGTGCTGCATCGTGCAGTTGTGAACTGTTCCAAGGAGAGGATGTCAATTCCAACGTTCTACTGCCCCTCGCCGGATGCGGTCATAGGTCCCGCTCCCCAGCTGGTCGACCATCGTCATCCCCCTCACTACACCAACTTCACTTACACTGAGTACTACCACAACTTCTGGAACCGCGGACTTTCAAGGCAAACTTGCCTTGACATCTTCAAGGCTTAAGTACTTCATATATATGACTCCATATATGTTTTGTTTTCACTACTTTATGCATTTTAATTCCTAGCTTGGGTTTCATGTATGGTGAATCTTGATTGTTAGTTAAAAGTGTGGTGTTTATTTTTCTAAAATAGCAATGCTAGTTCATCTGCATATTTTATTGTCTTTAATAAAAATATGGTAATAAATTGTTTCATAAAAAGAATTGGGTTGTTGATTAAAAGTATTGATGAAAATAAATTAAAATCAATATTTTTTTAGTTTTTTTTTCTTTTTTAAAATTATTAAAAGTTAATATTTAGTTTAAAATTTTAAAAAGAATCATTTTTTATATTTAATATTTACAATAAAAGATAATTTTCACAAATTAGATACTAAACTAAAAAATATCGCTGAATTTGCCTTTATATATGTCTTATCTTAGCCCAAATTGGTAGCGGATAAGCTCTATTTCAATAATTCCAGAACTCTTTTAGCCCAAAGAATGGGCTCTAAAGTCCATCCTTTATAATTTTGAAGTGGGCACATGACGCATGTAAAAAAATATTTGGTCGCATGATCTCATTAGGAATGCGCACGGAGTGGTATACCCAAAAAAACAAAAAGGGGGGAATGAGCTCGTTATTCCATAGACGACCCAAGTACCCAACCAATGATACCATCAGGAGGAAAAAAAAAAAATGATACCGTCAGGATATTTGTTTTAACATATATTAAAAAGAGTTTAATTTTGATGCACTGTGTAAAGTCATTCAATAAGATTCATGTGGTAATATCTAATTGGATATATGTGTAAGATTTTTTTACACTGACAATATATGGAAATTAAATTCTATTAAAAATACAAAAATGTGTTCTTAAAATTTAAAAATATATTTTGGCTAATTTTAAGGTACGCATAACAATTTTGAGTTATAAAATGTAGCACGCAAGCTTGTTGTTAATGCTTAGAATTATTTACAATTTTATAGTTTGTGCCTTCGTGGCATTACAATTGATATTTCAAAATTATCATATTTAATTATTATATATTATTATATTTAATATTATCTAATTATTTCAATAATAATTACTAGATATAAAATAAAATAATTTAAAACTATTTTAAATTTATTTGGTTTATTATATTCCAAATATTTTTGAAATAACAAAATGTGGGAGTACAAGCTATGCTAACTAAACAATATTTTATAGCGCCTTGGAGTATTTGATTTGTGTTTTTTTTTTTTAATTATTTTTTGTTTTAGAATCCAATTTTGTTACATGAAATAATGCTACTTCTTCGAGATGTATTTCGAAGAGAGACTAACACATTGAAACTAAAAAACTAAGACTGAGCAATTAAGTTTATTATTGTGTTTTATTTAAAATTTATTAAAAGATAAATATTGCGAATATAGATTGTACTAAGTTAATAAAAATGATAAAAACTAATATTAGAAATTTTAATATTGAGTGAAAGTGTTTGAATAAAAAAATGTTACTAAAATTTCAGTGTAAGTCTCTAGTCTTCCGTCCTTCCTAGTTGAAGGTACTAAAAATATTGAAATTTTAAAAACTGATAGTAAAATTTTAGTTAGAGTCATTATCCAACAAATATACTGGAGTGAGTGACCAGTATGTGTTTTAGAAGACCAAAAGATTAAGACTAACTCTATAATTGATGTCTATTTTTTTTATGCGAAATTCTAGAGATTCAACAGTTAGTGGCCAAGCTAATATCATTTCTTTCTCTTTTTCTTTTTTTTTTTTTCAATTTTATTATATCCCTAATTATACTTGTTGATTTGTTAATGACTCCTAACAGTTCCTTAGCACTATTGATCTTTTTTTTTTTTGTTAAAAAAAAATTCATTTGAACAAAGCCAAACACCACCTGCTGGCTGATACAGTCGAAAATATCACTGATATATATATGAAAGCAAGTTCTTCACATTATTTGGCATGTGGTCTAAAATTTGCCCTCATCCATCCACTGAATCTAGCCGTACTCATCGTAATAGAGGGTTTCAAACATACATGGAAACTCCATCGGAATCTAATGCAAACAATCATCTTAAACACCCAGAAGAAGTGGAATTCGAAGAAGAAGAAGTAGAAGACAGCTTGAGTTTTGCAATGCAAATACTGGGTCTGGATTTGGTTCCAATGGCGGCGAAATCCGCGGTTGAGCTTGGTGTGTTTGACGCCATAGCCAAATCTGGTGAAGGCGCCATGCTCTCTGCAAAGGACATTGCGTCTCGGATTGGGAGCAACAACCCAGAAGCACCTCACATGTTAGATCGTCTTCTTGGGTTGTTGGCAACTCACTCTTTCCTTCGTTGCTCTGTTTCACACCATGATCATCCTCAAAGACTCTACAGCCTCTCCCCTCGCTCCAAGTATTTTGTCACCGATGCCGAACACGGCGTCTCGTTTGGACCCATGTTGGCTTTGCTTCTCGACGATGTCTTCTACCAAAGCTGGTTGCACTTCTATGTCTTTTAACTTTTAAATGGATGAATGAGTTTTTTAATTTGTTTCCTTCTTATATATGTATTCATTGGTTCAGGAAGGAGGTGAAAGGAGCAATCATGGAAGGTGGAGTTCCATTCAACAGGGTTCATGGTATGCATGCCTTTGATTATCCAGGTGTTGATCGAAGGTTCAATGAGGTGTTCAACAAAGCTATGGTAAACTCCACCACTCTAATAATGAAGAGGATACTTGAATTTTACAAAGGCTTTGAGGACATCAATACACTAGTGGACGTTGGTGGTGGTCTTGGGGTGAATGCCAAATTGATCACTTCCAAATATCCGAATTTAAAGGCTATTAATTTTGACTTGCCTCATGTCATACAACAAGCTCCTCCCTATGCTGGTTGGTATCATCTTCTCTGCAATTACTCAATTTATATTTTGTGCATTATTCATTAATAGAAACCAAGAACAATTAATTGTTCTAATCTAACGACGATGCTGCTATAGGCGTGGAGCACGTGGCAGGAGATATGTTTGAGAGTGTTCCTAAAGGAGATGCCATTTTTATGAAGGTCAGTTCCTTTCTTAGACTATACCAATAATGAAGGCATAAAATAATGATATGATTGAATAACATGATAGTTTTGGTGTTCAGTGGATAATTCATGATTGGAGTGACGAGAAGTGCTTGGAGCTGTTAAGGAATTGTCACGAGGCAATTCCAGATGATGGGAAGGTGATTGTGGTGGAGAGAATTCTGCCGGTGGTGCCTGAGACAACACCTATTGCCAAGTTTAGTTTCCAATTTGATGTCTTAATGATGATCCAGAACCCAGGAGGCAAAGAGCGCACCCACCAGGAATTCATGAAATTGATCACAGCATCTGGTTTTAGTGCCATTAAATTGGTTTGCTGCGTCTCTGGTTTCTGGGTCATGGAGATTTTCAAGTAGATTACTCTTATTAATTTACTTATGTGAGATCTATTTACCATTCTTGAATTTCATTCTGTAATTTTAGTTTCTGAACTGTTATTTGTTGGCACTTCAACATTTCATAGTATAGTATTTGATGCTTCTAAATGTTAGGAAATTTTATTTTCTACTTATACTCGTAGATAGGGATGGGAATGGGCCGAGCCGAGCTTTGGCTTAGACGAGCCTGGCCCATATTCGGAAACATGTGGCCCAAGCTTAGGTCTGTTTGTAGGCTTTTTTTCAGGTTCGAGCCTGACCTGTTTAAAAGCTCCTTAAGCCCACGAGCCTATATTAGAAAAGTTTTCTATAGAAATTATGAATAAAAATAATTTTCACAAAAAACTATCTAGAATTTATAATTTATTATAAATTATAATTCAATAATATAGAAATCTTTCATCACATATAATATCATGTAACTATACTTACTATCAATCTGTAGTCCAAAAAAATATAAACATTTTTCTCAAACCATAAAAAGAGACGCTACAACCACTAATATATCTCATCTTATTTGAACACCTTTAAAACAAGAAAACAACTAAGAATAATTGAAAATAACTAAAAATAATTTGGCGGGCCGGCCCAATGAGCTTTATAAGCTTTTTTTTAAACTTATGGCCTGGCCTGTTTAATAAAAAGGCTTTAAAAAAAGCCTAAGTCTGACTTGTTTAATAAAATGAGACGAGTCGAGCTGGGCCTGAGACGAACCCCTGTCGAGTAGCCCGGCCCATTCCCATCCCTACTCGTAGATAAATTTTTATTTATATTCAATATAATTATATATGATGGTTTTGACAACTGTTTTAACTTTAAGGATAAATTTAAATTTCTTACTAATTGAGAGCTTAATTAAAATAAAATTAAATACTTTTCTATTTTATTTGGAATTTGATAGAGCTAATAGCTAAATATACATTAATATAATTTCAAGATTTTATCTCCAATATACTAAAATTATTCTAAACCTTTTTCCCCCAATTTATTTTGACTGATTTCTTCTCATTCTCTCAAAATTTTATGCATCCTCATCATAAAATAAAAAATAGAAAAGAATCTTCTGGTTTTATTCTCGATCTAAATATAGAGTAAAACGATAAGTCTAAGATCTAAGTTAATTCCTTTGACAATGCTATTAAAATCCATTAGGATGCAAAAATATAATTCAATACAGATAAAGACATAAAAAAAAAAATACATGAAGTACAAACAAAAAATAACATATTTTTCCCCTGAATTGCTATCCAGAAACTCTTGCACTTGATCCATTTCTTATAATTTTCTCTAAACAATGTTTTATCAAACACTGAGTATCAACATCAAACACAAAATGATCTTATTTTATATTCTTTAATTATTATTAGAATAATGAAGTAAATAAAATAAGTTCGGATGATTGTATATATGTTTGTGTGGTGGGGATTGATGATGATATGGATCGGATACTAGATGATTGGAGTGATGACTGACGAGCATTGCTTAAAGGCCACTCTAGATTCCAGAAGATGGGAAGGAGATAGTGGTGGGGGCAGTTCTCGGAATAAGACATGAGAAGGTGGGAGTGCAAGCTAAAGCTGAACAAAGAATAAGAAAGTTTTCAAGTTGGGAGAGCAAACTAAAGGCAAAGCTAATTAAAGAAGGCATAAGAAAATTTGTAAGTACTCTAGAACATTAATGTTTCAATAGTTTTTAAGATCCTGAAACTCTTGGGGATTAAGTTGCGTGCTCTCTGCTCACTCATTAGTTGCTAAAATACCATGGTATATTACAAAGAGTGACGCCATTTCAACTCCTTTCACTCTCAACTACATATGGAAATCTAATAGACTACACTAAACATCAATTATTTCTACTTTTGTTTATACTTTACACATGGAACGCATCTTACACTTCAATAGTTTTTTTGTTTTTAAAATTAAAAAAGAGCATTCGACTATTCATTGGTGGTTAACAACCCTGCACTTGACCCTTTATATACACTTGACACCAAAAAAAGTATACACTTGACATGTGTTCTATACTCTATACATCCACTCAATATAATCTAGCTGTGCTCAATTGCTCATAATACAAGCTTGTTCCAAACCGACGACATGGAAACTCCATTGGAATCAAGTGCTGCAAACAATAATCATTTTAAACCCCAAGAAGAAGAAGAAGAAGACAGCTTGAGTTCTGCATTGCTAGTACTGGGTCTGAATGTGGTTCCACTGGCTCTGAAATCCGCGGTTGAGCTTGGTGTGTTTGACACCATAGCCAAAGCTGGTGAAGGCGCCATGCTCTCAGCAAAGGACGTTGCCTCTCAGATTGGAAGCAACAACCCAGAAGCACCTCACATGCTAGATCGTCTTCTTGGCTTGCTCACAACTCACTCTTTCCTTCGTTGCTCTGTTTCACACCATGATCATCCTCATCAAAGACTCTACAGCCTCTCCCCTCGCTCCAAGTATTTTGTCTCCGACCCCGACAATGGCTTCTCATTCGGACCCGTCTTGGCTTTGCTTCTCGACGATGTCTTCTACCATAGCTGGTCGCACTTTAATTTTCTCTCCTTTTTTTTAACTTTAAAATGAATTGATAAACAACTTGTTACCTATTAGGTGGATACTCAAATGCAGTTGAATTCATGTGAAGTTGTTTGTGAAGTTGTTTGTTAATTACCCTTAAATGAATTGACATGTTTGACTAAATTGTAATCTGACAGTTTCAAATGACAACTTTACATGAAGTCAACTGCATGTGAGTTAATATTCCCCTCTCTTTCAGGAAGGAAGTGAAAGGAGCAATTATGGAAGGTGGAATTCCATTCAACAGAGTTTATGGCATGCATGCCTTTGAGTACCCTGGCGTAGATCAAAGGTTCAATGAAGTGTTCAACAAAGCTATGGAAAACTCCACCACTCTAATAATGAAGAAGATTCTTGAATCTTACAAAGGCTTTGAGGACATCAATACACTGGTGGACGTTGGTGGTGGTGTTGGGGTGAATGCCAAATTGATCACTTCCAAATATTCCCATGTAAACGCTATTAATTTTGATCTGCCTCATGTCATACAGCATGCTCCTCCCTATGCTGGTCAGTACCATCTCTATCTTCTCTGTAATTTCTCAATTTGTATTTTGTGCATTCATTAATGGAAATTACCAAGAACAATTGTTCTAATCTAATGATACTGCTATAGGCGTGGAGCACGTGGCAGGAGATATGTTTGAGAGTGTTCCTAAAGGAGATGCCATTTTTATGAAGGTCAGTGTCGGTTCCTTTTACACTTTAGTAACGAAGGCATACGATAACAGAATTACTAGATAATTATCCATCTTAATTTAATGTAAGGGTAAAGTATGATTTATATTTTTAATATTTATGAAAAATTTTAAAAATATCATAAGGTTTAATTTGATTCAATTTTACTTCTAATATTTTTGATTTGTTTTAATTTTATTTCTAGTCGTCGAAAAATTGAAAAAGTTGAGAGTAAAATAATCAATAATTAGGGATAAAATTAAAATCAATCAAAAACATTAGAGATAAAATTAAATTAAATTAAAAATTAAAAGTATTTTTAAAATTTTTGCAAATATTAACATAAATCATACTTTACACATTTTCAATTTATAATTTAATATTAATTTGAATCAAGATTTTTTAATATTAATGATTAAACGATGATAAGAATAAATTAAAATTGATGCTCATATAATATTCTTATAGAATGATATGGTTGAATAATAACATGGTAATTTTGGTGGTCAGTGGATACTTCATGATTGGAGTGACGAGAAGTGTTTGGAGCTGTTAAGGAATTGTCACGAGGCAATTCCAGATGATGGGAAGGTGATTGTGGTGGAGAGAATACTGCCAGAGGTGCCTGAGACAACACTTGCTGCCAAATCTAGTTTCCAATCTGATGTCTTAATGATGATTCAGAACCCAGGAGGAAAAGAGCGCACCCACCAGGAATTCATGGAATTAACGAAAGCATCTGGTTTTAGTGCCATCAAATTGGTTTGCTGCGTCTCTGATCTCTGGGTTATGGAGATCTTCAAGTAGATTACTCTTATTAATTAATTGCCTCCCTCAGATTCTGGATTCTCACTGTATTTCATAACTCATCATGTGAGATGTATTTACCATGCAGTTCTATATATATAACTAATAAATAAATAAATAAAAGTACTATTTTATATTTCACTTTTATAATAGTTTCACTTTCACCAGCCATTATCCATTAATATATAATAAACAATTAATTTTAGATAAAAATAATATTAAATGACAAACAAAATTTTAAATATTAAATTCTAACAGTATAAACATAAGAAATTTGAATTTTCTAAAGTGAAAATTTTATTAAAATTGTAATAAAGAATTAATTACTATTTATTTTGTCATTTTTGTCGCATGAAATTTCACTTCTTATTTAACATAAAAATAATTAACTTCTCACCTTATCACTTTATAAACTTTTTAATTTAGAGAATCTTGATAAAAGAATAAGATGTTGACTAAAAATAATATTTGACTAATATTAATAAAAGGTATTACTTTTTTTTTTAAATAATAAAAAGAATAAATTTGAAATACTTATTGGTTTAGCTAGGCATTAATACAAATAAAGCTCAACGCTATTTTATTTAACAATGCTAGGTAATCAATAAAAATTTAGCCAATAACTTAAATTGGATATTCAATTTCTTTAGCTTTCAGATGTTCTATTTCTAAAAGAATACAAAGTTAGCTGATGGTTGCTTTAGGTTTCGAATGTTTTATGATTTTTATTGTGGATGTTCTAAAAATAATAGTTACGAATATTCTATTTTTTGTTGACTAATTTATTTGTTATAAAATTATTGATTACCTATAATTTGTCTATTTTATTTATTTAATTTTTAAGATTTAATAAAAACTAATAATATTAAGTATAAATATTATAGAGTTTTAGAATATTAGTTCCCAATCTGCTATAAAGTCATCTTACCATTTCTGTCTATTAAATAGTAGCTACTCAACCTAATAAGAAGATTGAGGAATATCAATGAAACTAGGGTTATGAATAAATTTAACGTGGATGTTGTAGGTTAAAGAATCTGAAAATTATTTCCAATCAATTATATAATACAGGAAGGTGTTGCAATATACCTTGAAAAATGAGGTATATCATATTCTTTTATTTTTTAATCGTTGATCTTTATCATATATTATTTTATAATTAAAATCCACGACTAAAAAATAATGAAATGCGGTATATCTCACTTTTTGAGATATACCTGAAAATTTTCCTATAATACAATAATGTGGTTTACGATTGCATCAATTACCCTAAACACAGCATGAATTAGGTAACGCATAAATGAGATTTCTCTAGAAGTGGATTAATGTACATAAATGGTTACATTTATTATTGTTCGTGCTAGCTTAGAAGATTACATTACATTATTATTATTCCATCTGATATAATACGGTCAGAAGAATATTGGAATAAAATGAAGCACCGTAACATGTTCATAAACACCAACACCAACACAAGGACAAGGCTGCAATGATCTAACTCCTTTCCGTGTAGCAGATTTCTTACCGTTTTAGTAGCTGCTGCCAATTATTTCTTTGTATGTTTCTTTTACTTTCCGTATGAAAGCATCCCTGTGATATGAGCAAAACAGTAACTAGTTAACCATGAATTAATTAACTCAACCATTGTAGTTTAGTGAAAAAAGAAAGAATTTTGGTTTACCGGTCTGGCTTGAAAACTAGGTTCTTATAAGCAAACCACTGCAAATAAAGAAAAACAGAAGATGGATTAATTTAATTACTTTGTGTTTGAAGCAGAGTTATACATACATATATAAGAGTAAAATAATTTGATGGAGTTAATTACCCCAGTGTAGCCAATGCCTACGACCTCAAGAAGCCCCGGAACTAAAGGAAGCCTATCAATGGCCTGTTTGATTATCATATCAAAACCAAAGGCTTTCTAATTAGTAATTACTAATTACTATCATTACAAGCAGAATTAAGAAATTAAAATGTGATGTTTTAATGCAAAGTTATGAACATACTGAGATGACCCCAGTGGAGCCCCAGAGTGCAACGCCACCAAATACGGCTATTGAGCTCACTGCATATTTATCTTCAACTTTCTCCCACTGCCAAATCAAATCAAATTCAACTTGGAAACACGCCTTAATTAATTAATTATTTAACAATAATACCATTTGTACACTAAAGTCAGCCACTAAAATCAATCACCATATTTTTATACGTACATCTTAACCATACAAATTAACTAAATAACAATGCTCCATGCGCGCGTACGTAAGATAATATTTTATTGTCCTTATCTATACTCATTGAAAAACTGAACGTATATAAACAGGCAAAGATTCTTTATGGTTAAATTCAATTCCATATTAAAATCTATAAGAAACTTTAATTAATTTTTACTCTTATGTAAAACTAAATATGATTATATTTTTTGTATTACAATTAAATATGTTCTAAATTATAAATATAAAATTTAATTATAATTAAACACACTTAAGATATTAATCAATCTTAATAATTAAAATCTAAATTTCTAGCAGAAAATTTATCTTTCTTTTATATTATAATCAAACACGTTTAAAATTATAGTATAAAATTTAGTTATAATCAAATGCGCTCAATTTAATAATCAAACTTAACATCCAAATATCTAAAAAAAATTATTTTTCTTTCCTATTACAATTTCCAAATCATAGTACAACATCAAGTTATAATTAAATTTATTATATGTTCTAAATCATAACAAAAAATTTCAATTATAATCAAACACGTTTAAGAAAGTAATCAAATTTATCAATCCAAATTTCTAAAAGAAAATTTATTTTTCTTTTCTATTATAATCAAACATATTTCAAATTATAATACAAAATCTAGTTATAATCAAACACTTTCAATATAATAATCAAACTTAACAATTCAAATCAAAATTCAAACTTGTTACAATCAAATTATAATCAAACACGTTCCAAATCATAATATAAATTTTGATTATAAATAAATGCGTTCATAGTAATAATCAAACCCAATAATTAAAATTAAAATTTAGTAATAAAATTATATTATAATTAGTAGTCGTAATTCCCTAAATATTTAAATGAGTATGGATATTATTGCCAATCTTCAACCTTTAAACACTAAGAAGGATTAGCTAAAAAATCACATGATCTATCTAATAAAAAAATAAAACCATTTTAATCAAAATGGTCAATAATATATGAATATTAAAAATTAGCACAATTACATACTATGTTAGATTCTAACTTTGAATAGTCAATGCAAGTAATATTGATATAAGAGAAGATCATTTTCAACTCCGTATTGTAATCTAACGCAAGCGCCTCAAGGTCCTTGAATTTGTGAGTGGAAGATATAATTGGTGCGTGTGATAGAGATGTATCAACTAAGAGGAGCGCGTGATAGTAAGTGAGAGTATGATTAGATTTTTAATTTTTGTATTTTTAAATTTATATATGTATAAAAATACGGTGGCTGATTTTGATGTGCATATAGCATAGTTCATTATTTAAAGATAGATCCTTACAGCTTCTTGAAGAGTCTTGACAAATTGTGGCAGCTCGGTCATCTCCACTGAGGCAACATCTGTTGCTGCCGCAGAGGGCGGAGCCTCCCCGGTGGTAGCCATGGCCATAACATTGCGAGCAAGCTTACGACCTGAACAAGTAAGTCGCCATCCAAGTCTAATTATTAATTAATGAGTAATGATAGGAAGCCATAATCTAGACTTACTATATTTATCATGACATTTATAACTTCATATAAATAGCATCCGTAAATATATATTTATAACAAATAATAATTTATAAATAAAAACAAATGCTAAAATAGAAAAAATATGATTATCTGTGACTAAAAAGTTATGAAACTTTTGGTTTAGTGAATAAGAAAGTGTAGTAAAAGGTAAAGGGTATATATGAGGATGACTTACAGAAAGCAGTGGCCTTGGATGAAGGACGAGGGGGAAGAGTGGGAAGGCTGACGCATTGTGGGGAAGCAGCTGAGGGTTGCTTTGGAGCCTTGGCATCCACAAGTGCTGATGAAGATGATATAGTGAGAGCGGAGGAAGAGGTTGAGGCCATTGCTAATAATTTTAGTGCACCTTCTTCTTCTTGATATTTTTATTACTTTTGATATGTTATGGGTTATGTACTTATGTATGTTTGTTGATATTGCCACAGGTTGAAGTGCAGCGCCACTCGTTTCTATTCTTAATCTGGATAGACTAGTGCTGACATGGCTCTTAGATAAGGCCTCTTATGGATATAAGCTTCATACTTGCCATTTTCTTCCTTAACTCAATTTTCAACACTACAAGACAAAGTATCAAGAAGCCTTAAGGGAAGGCCCAAAAAGGCCCAAGCTCATGGAACTTGGCAATAAGCCCAGCCCAAGGTGCTCCTTTTATATTTGAGTTCTTCTATGCTGTTCAGAGAACCTTCTTGTCACCACAGAAGGAAAAGTGTGCAGCATTTTCTTTCTTGAATGGATGAAAATGGAATGGAAAGGAGTGCAGCACCAATAGAGTGAGGGGACACTTTTTGGGTCGCAGGATCATCTTTACATGCATTGGCACTCTCTTTTTGTCTGACTTCCTTCCAACAGCATCACAAAATACAAAATCACAGGTTTAGGACTTTAACAAGAGATCAAACAGTATAAATAGAGAGAGAAATATGAAGTTTTCTATCTGAATTCTATATTCTCTAGTAACTTTTTTTAGCGGTTCAGTAATCCTTTTTTAAATTTCTTCTAAAGCACACCTTTAACATAACATAATTCTATCAATAATTATAGTGGTTAGATTTTTTTTACCATGTACCGAAGCTGTTACAACTAATAAAAAAGGGATCAACTTTTAATTAATTTTTATCCATAATCACCTGAATCACTAAAAACAAGACCCACATGAGAATTAGGCACCATTATAAAAGTCGTACTTCTTGTGCACTCCAGCAAAATGTGCATGCATATAGGGTATAGCCTGTTTTGGCATAAAAATAATAATGATTTAATGGTTGACTTGTTGGATTGAATTGTATAAAAAAAAATTGTTGGAGCCCAGCAAAGAGAATGATGGTGTGGCCGAAAATAACATTGGTGGCAGTCACATAACAATGAAATAAATATCTCTCCTAGGTGCTAGTCAATATAGAAGAAATTAAAGAGGGGGCATCATAATCATTCCCTTATAATATGATATGACATGATACGATGAGAGCTCAGAATTACATATTATCCCAAGTGCCAAGTGGGTCTTCCATGTTCCATCTCTTCTCAGTTCTCAGAGAAATTAGGTACTGAGCCCGGCCCCTACTACAAACTCACATCCATCCCCAACCAACTTTTCCTAAGAAATAAATAATAAGATAGGCTATGCAAATGCAACATTCCAGTACACATTTGTTTTGTGTATCTCTGAGCTCACATGCACATGCCAGTGCCATATGCAAACAATAAACGGTTGCCCTCTGTTTCCCGTTTCCCAGCCATTTCTGCCATCTCTTTTACATCTAAGTCTCAAGCCAAGCCACCATAGCCATCATCACCATCACTTAATTAATGAAGCTCAATGTCTTATCAACTGCCTCTGCAATTTCATTTGCTGACCCTAACTTGCTATCTTCTTCAATCTGCATAATACTATCATATTATTAATAAATTATAAATAAAGCGAAATAGGGAGGTTCTACTCATAAGTGGAAAGTAAATAGTACCTTGAGACTGAAAGAATAGAGAACTGAAGAATCTGAGGATGTGATGTTGAGATGCAGAATATTGAGCCTTAGGTTCTCCAAGGCAACTATTGCATTTATCAATAGCCCTGCTCTCCTCTCGCACTGGATTCTCAAGTTGACATGCCTTTGAATCACACTCACCTCTATCCCTCCCACCTTTGACCATCTCTCTGCCTTCATCGCCTCATTCCCACCACTACTTGATACTGATGATGATGACTTCATCCCACCATCCTCTTCTTCCTTGTTTCTCATCCTTCTTTGGGCTTCAAGGGATTCAACTAACTGCTCCAATTCCTTCACAAAGTCTATTGCACCCCCTATGATTGATGCATGGTCACCCTACACATACATACATACATAAAGGTTGGATTTTTGACATGTTAAGAGAAAAAAGAGTGGATTTTGAACGTACCTTTTGAATATAGGAAGGGTGCATGAGAGATTTCAGAACAGTTAGATGCTCATTCATTTGGCGCCGCCTATTGCGTTCCACAGCAATGTGGGTCATGCGCTGGTTCTCAACCTCTTCCTTGTCCTTCTCTTTGCTTTCTTTTCCTCTCTTCCTCTTCCTTACCCTCTCCTGATCATCATGTTTCGATAACCTGCTGCTATCTTTAGGCTGGGACTCTGTGTGTTGTTCGAGTTCATTCATTTCGGATTCCAATGTGGGTATGTAGGGCATTCCTTCCCATGGTTTCTTCAGATGCTGGGGTCTTAATAGTGCCTGAAAGTTTGGATCTTTGAAGGGGAAAAAGGGTGGTGAATAATCCACGCTCTGAAGCATCTGTAGGAATGGCATGTTACCCTCCAAGCTTGATATTAAAGTATGTTCTTCATCCTCATTGAGTTTGAAGTTGCTCTCTTTATCAACAAAACCTTGTTCCAAGCAACTCACTTCTAGGTGCTCACCGAACAACTGCAGTAATAATAAAAAGAAAGAAAAATTAAAAGAAGTGAGTGATTAGAGAAGAGGCAAATAAAGAATATATATGGGTTTCATTAATGGGGGTGGGGTGGATTCTGAATCTCAAGGAGAGACGAAAATAGAATGCGGACAGAGAGAGGGGTTGTATAATTTGAAGGAAATAACAGAAATGCATTTAATGAGAGAGAGAGAGAGAGAGAGAGGAAGGGAATAATGGATGTTAAGTAGGTAACATACTGAGGAATCAAAGGGTCCTTGAAGATGAAATCTCTCCATCAATTTAAAGCTAAGCTAGAGTACTGATATTAAGTATATAGTAGCTAGTTTGGTGATGCTAACAAAGGAATGGCATTAAATGTAATCCGCAAGCAGAAGCAGAACCAGACCCCATATGCAACAATATGTGTCATTGTGTTATTCCTTAGCTTTGTGTTCTCATGTTAAGTACTATATACCAGCTAGCTAGCTCTCTTAAATGCATATATACACTGAATAATAATAATAATAATAATAATAATAATAATAATAATAATAATAAAATCTGTGGAGAGAGAAGGGATGGATTAGAGTGGGGTTAAAAGTGTAAGGAGCAAGGAATGGATGAAAAGGAGAAAGGGGAGAGGGATGTGGTAAGAAACGTAAGGTGGAAAATACCCAACATGTATCATGAAACTGTAAACTGTGAGAGTTGGTGAGAGTCTGCAGCATCAAGAGAGAGAAGATCAGATGTCTGGTTTCTTACAAGGACCCATCCCAACCCAATTATTGCCGGTGGCAGTTTTGTCCAACACCCAGGACATGTAGTTGTGGCACTCTCTAACACAATCACTCATTAGAGAGAGATGAGTTGTGACAGAATTTTGATTTGAATTTTTATCATGTATAACATTTAAATTTTTGTTATTTTCTATTAGGATTAAGGCTATATTATGCATATAATATTATGAATTTACATTTTAGACCGCACATGGACTGTAACACCCAATTCAAGTACAAAGCAAGGCTCAAGTAGTGTGTCACTGTGTGCTTCTGAATTGATACCATTACAACATGAAATTGTTATACTTATTAGTATCTAAGAATCTTTAATATATCAAAATATATTTTGCATTAACATACTAGCATTGATGATACATCCTCATGACACGCGGCCATAAACACAAATTTTGACAATCTAAAGACTCCAAAACAGAATGGTAAGTACTCGCTTTCTGCTGTGATAGAGAGATGGAACTAGCGCTCTATCTGTATAGTGACATGACTGATATTATAAACTCTTGTGATATAGCGAATAACCTTGTCCAGCACCATGTCTGCATTCACTTCAGGCCTAACTATAACATGGCAAGCCATCAAAACCTTCCCAACAGTAATGGCCCAAACATGCAACTCATGAACAGCCACCACCTCCTCCATTTCCAGCAGCCCCCTTTGGATCTCCGCCGCGTCTATCTCACGCGGCGTGCTCTCCATCAGAACTTCCAGTATGTTCCGGAGCATGTTTACAGTTGTCCCCAAAACAATCACTGAAAAGATCAGAGTGCAAATTAAATCAACTATATGCCACTCCGGCTTCCACCATATGATTGCTCCACCAATCATTACCCCCACACTCTGAACAGAATCCCCAACTACATGCAGATAAGCCCCCTGCACATTCACATTCTTCGATTCCCCAAGAAACGCTCTAGTAGCAGCATCCTCATCATCATCATCATCATCTTCTGCATGGTGAAACTCTTCTGTATGATCATGATCAGTACTATGTCCATGGCTGTGGCTATGACCCAACAAGAGAGCCATAATGATGTTAACAACTAGACCAAATGCAGCAACGAGGAACATTAAGAAGCCATTGACATCACGAGTTCCGGAAATAATTCTTTGAATGGCTTCATAGACGAGGATCCCAGCAAGCAACCATATCAACTGGATGGAAAGAAGTGCACCGAGAATCTCAATCCTGAAGAAGCCGTATGACTGGCGAGGATTGGCTTCCCATCCAGAAGCCCATAGAGAAAACAAAGAGATGGCGAATGCTGCAACATCTGAAAGCAGATGTGCTGCATCAGTTAATATTGCCAGACTGTTTGCTTTGATTCCTCCAACTACCTCAACGCTCATGAAAATAACACAAAGCAACACTGCTATGAAAAGCTTTCGCATCGAAGCTGATCTTTCTTCAGAATCCTTGGAGAACCCGCATGCTGCTTCCCCACAAATCTTATTACTACTTGCTGCTCCTCCACTGATTTCAATGACTTGTGAATGGCGATGAGGGCTTTGTGCTTCCATATCTGTGATGAATGAGTATGATTATGAATTATTTATGAAAACATGTAAGAAAGCAAAAGGAATGAAAGAGACAGATTGAGAAATGGTGTGTGTTACTTTGTTTAGAGATTAATTTATAGAAACAAAGAAAAAGAGTGGTAATGTGCAACTATCCATTGAAGAATGTTGACTCTTTTGACTGCACAGCACCGATCAAGATTGAATGACTGTTGTCAATTACCCAAAACACGTGATTCTCCACTTGTTGGCTCCAACATTTCCTACTCCAAAATATTTCCTCCAAAATTCATGCGGTAGTTATCATTTAAGAAAGTTTTCAAGTATATCATTATACCTCTATAATTTATAATTATTAATTTTAATTTATATATATTTTTTATTTTATTTTAATAAAGATCAATAATTATAAATTATAGGTATATCGGTACACTTAAAAAATTTATGATATATCTATTATATTCAATTTTTCATAAATCATATTCAATTTTTTTTTAACTAGGCTGTCGTGGTGCTGGTGCTGTCAACTTTTTTATTTTTTTTCCGGTGGTGCTGTGAACTTTATTCCCTTGTTACTACGGCCCATATTTTATTTGAATAATAAAGCCCATCTATTAAACTTGAGGCCCATTCTTAATTCAATCCAACTTTTTCTTTTGCCTCCACTCTGTTGGGTTATGCCTTTTTTGTTTAAGGACTTTGCAACTCACAACATCATTGGCTAATGGCTATGGGCCTATGGCACGTTATTCATCTTGTGGAAAATGTTGTTTAATGTTTATAGTTTATACAACTTTGTACATATTCCTGTACCAAAAAAAAAAACACTTTGTATCTATTCTTTAAAATATTTTTTATGTATAAAAAGATCGATATACGAAAAAATAATTCAAATAATACTTTTTGTTTGGATCAAATTATTTTAAAACGAAGAGATTAGTAGAGTGAGAAAGTATTAGGATCCCTTTGGTTTACTTTTTATTTTAACTTTTTCTGTTTTTAAAATATTACGATAAAAATAGAGGAAATAACATATGAAAATAGAAAATAATATTATTATTTTGAGTGAGTTTGAATTGACTTTTGAAAAAAGAACTTTTCTTTCTGTGGCTTTCTTAAAAAGATCTTTTATTAATATAAACTGTTTTTTCTTTTATTTGTTTTAAAAGCAACACATTGTTGACTTCTTAAAAAAACACATAATTTACTTATTTTTTAAAATAAAGTATTTATTTTAAAATATATCCAAATAATTCAAATTTAATGAAAATTAGCTTTTTTTAAAAAAAAAATACTTTTTTCATAAAAAAAATCAATCCAAACAAGCACTTTATCATTTTCTCTTTTCTTTTACAAAATCCTAAAATGAAATTCACGTATGATAGAATGATTAATTAATGCTTCATTCTTATCCTTTTATTAATGATGAATTATATGATAAGGAGTATCTGTATTTAAATCTAGAGTAGTGTTACGGAACAATATTACGGAGCAATTAGGGAGTCAATAAATCTAATTATAAGTTATTATTCAAAATTAAAAATACTTATCATCCGAAACTAAAAGCAGTTATCATCCGAAACAGTACAAAATTATAATTCAAAACTTAACAAAATTATCATCCAAAACACAATAAAATTTATCATTCGAAACTTTACAAAATTATCATTCAAAACCTAACAAAATTATCATTCAAACAAAATACAACTTATCATCCCTAACCTACCACTACCACGGTCATTACCAACAACAGAATCACCAACACTACAACAACCACCACCACCACTACAACCGCAACACAACAACGACACTAACACCAACACTACAACCGGAAGAAAAAGAAGAAGAACCTGTCGCAGAGGACACGGAAGCGGAAGAGAAAGAGCATTTGATCCGTTCACCGGCATCCACCGCCAGCCTCGAGGAGATCGGGTCCGAGGAAGCTCAGCGGCGGAGGAGGAGTTTCAAACGGTTTAGTTCACGCCGGAAATCCAGATCTTCATCTTTATCTCCTTCACCGGATTCAAGATCTGCGACATCAAGCAGCGGGAAGCAAGAAGAAGAAGGAAAAGAGGCGCAGCGGCGATAAAGAAGAGGCGCGGCGGCGCAAATAACGGCGGTGACAGTAGTGGAGTGAGGAAGAAAGAGAGAGAGAGAGGCGGCATGGTGGCAGCGCTGTAGCAGTGCAGTGGAAGGAGGAAGAAAGAGAGAAAGAGGCTAAGGTTTTTTTGAAGAAAGAGGGATTAAAATTTTGTGTGCTCCCATTGGTTACTAATTATGTTTGTCCCCTAAACTTTCTCTTAAATGTAATATATTTAATTTTGTAGGGTTTACCTGTATTAATGTTTAAGGATAACATGGAGTGTTTGATTTATTATCAATAGATCAAATTTTTTTAAAAACAAATTTATATGAAAATGCTCTTTATTATATAAGATATCTTTATTGATTCTTTAGTTTATATTTTTTTTTTGGTTAATATCCTTCTAAGTTCTAATGCACTAGTGCAATAGCTTGTGAGAAAGAAATTAATATTAATATTGAATTTCTAAAGTGAGGGCCGCTGATTTTAAGCATTCACATTCAAAAGTGATTCGTTTAAGTGTTTAACTTTGGCAAATGGTTAGGGTTGTGTAGGACTTGTCAAAAAGCTAGCTCACTTATTCTTAGGCAGCTTCTTCATTATTCCACTAACATAAGAAATGCAGGAACCCGATACCTTGAGCACAAGCTTCACATTCAAAATCAACATCCTATAGTGGCCAATTTCATGGATGCGATGCCGATCTTTCTGCCCCTCTAATAATTATTATTATTCCTCTGTAATATGATGTTGTGGACCAATTCCATTTTCCAAAACACCACTTGTCACTCACTCGTCTTAATTAGGACTAACCACATGCACATAATGAAGCACATTTTGTTGCTTTCATAATTCATCGGTAGTAGTAGTAGAATTTACTTAATGCACTAACTAGTTAACAAAACCAAATTATAGAAGTAACATTTAAATTCGAGCCATAAATATCAATTATAGTAACATAAAGATGTGATATATACAGGTATCAAAGATTCAAAGATAGAGATGAGTAGCCAGCTGGGAGATCAAATTATTTCCCCCACTCACTTCTCTTTTCTTATATCTGCAAATGTAAATAAGAAGTCAGAAAGAAGAATTTATACCCTCCATCCATTTATTCCGTTTCTTACCATACAAGATAAAGTTGATATTTCTTATAGAAAGATATAAAAGATAGGAGCCATAACGGCCTATAATGTTAGGCATGAATAATCCCTTTGGCTTTACAAAAAGCATAGCACTTTATACTTTAGAAGAGCTGCACTGTTAATAAGTGCCATTCTTTCAACCTTGCAACTTTTGATTACCAAATCACATTCGAAATTTCTACGTCATTCCCAGAACTAAAAGAGTTTGGGTTATAAGGAAGAAGAAACAGAGTCTTGTCATTAATTAATAATTATACATTCCGGTTTAGTTTTATCTAAATTCATAAAATTGCCTGACCTTACCATAGCTTAGCTTGCAGTGCATGCACACAAGACAGTCTGAGTTTCAGAGACAAACCGTTTTAATTATCTCTCTAATTTCTGGTTGGGAAAGAAATAACAAAAGAAAACTGAAAGAAGAGGATGAAAGGAAACGATACATAAATATATGTAACTAACTTATTGCAGTTAATAAAAGTGGAGATCAGACATCGACATGGCAAGGTGGAGCACCAAGAAGAGGAACCTGGCCAACAATGCCTTTCTTCAAACCAATGACAAGGTCGCACCTCACATAGAGCCCATAGTGAGAGGTCTTAATGGCCCCAGCCTTCCATCTCAGCCTGCCAAGGAGCACCACTCTCAGGCCTACAACTCCATATGCTTCGTCCACCATCAGCCCATTCGACACCTCTGCAGACACGGGGACCGGGGTGCCTCCGATGACGGGAGCCACAGAGACGGTGCTGTGCTTGGCCTGGTGGAGGGGAGGCAGCATGACCTGCTGCGTAATTGCCTGGTTCTTGTAGGAGACGAAGGCGGAGAATCTGTCCAAGTAGAGGGAGACGCGCCTGTTTGGGTTACGAATGAGGAGGGTGAACTGCATGGTGGTGGACATGAATGGCGGGGTGGTTGTGTTCAGGGCGTAGATGGCGGCGCCTACCACTTTGAAGCGGGGTTTGTAGGGACGGTACACGATCCAGAGGACTAGGAGAGTGATGCCAGCTAGGAGGAGGAAGATGGTGAGGAAGGCGCACAGAGAGCGTCTGGCGGCAGAAGAATCGTTCTTGTGGGGAGACCCCATAGGGGGTTTGTCCAAGTAGTAGTCTTGTTCGGTGTCTTTGAGAGGAGGGAGATGGTGATGTTGGAATTGTGGCTGTGGCTGTGGCGGTGGGTGTGGGTGTGGGTGTGGGAGTGGGGGTGGAGGGGTTGGTTCTCGAGTTGGAGGAGGGTGGCACTCTTCTGCTGCCATGGGAGTGAGTGCGTGCTGTCCCTAGTTAAAGAAAGAAAGAAGGAATGAATGAATATGATGATTGACAAAGACACAAGGAGAATAGAAAAGGATGGAGTTAGAGGAAAGTCAAGCTTTGGCTACAGGAGGACTTAATGGACCACAAGAAAAAAAGTGAGGGTGGAAATGGGAATTCAATCACTTTGGAACTAAAGTGCATGACCCCGGTTTATCCTTTTAATTTAGATCACTGTTGCTGAATGCTGCTTTCTATCTTTTACCTCGCTCATTTGTTCTAATTTCTTTTTTTCATCTACTTTTACTCTCCTACTTAGATGCAAAAACGTAGAAACCATTACTTACTAAGTGAATTTGTAGTCAATATTATTCTTAAATTTGTAGTTAATATAGCCAAGTGCCCATTTAATATTTTTACATAAGTTGCAAGCAGTATCACAATTGGCCTTTGATTTTATGCTCCTCAGTCAAACAACAAAACTGAAATTACAAGACCAGGTCACCGTTAGCTTATGTAGGTCCATTTTATTATGTTTATAAACAATAAGAACAATTCATGTTTTACTCCATTTAAGAACCATAAGATATGAAGCAGATAGGTAGTAGTGTACTATTATTTGTGTTATTTAAAAAGAAACAAAAGTGGAAGAGAATGAGGAGGGATAGAAAGAAGAGCCAAAACAGGCGATGTGGCTGTCTTTGGGCCCTTTGACCGACATGTAGATAAGCTTCGACGTTTGGAAAAATGAATTAGTTTCAAGTGCTTATGTGTTTTCACATCAATTATACACCCGTTTCCGTTTGGCATAGTCCAGATCCAACAGCTTCCTAACATGCTCTGCATCCCACAGGTGGTAACCATACAATTTCTACACGTCACACAGTTTATCAGTGGCAAACAAAAGTCATCCAACTCTTCAATAAGCCCAAGCTTCTTACTGCCGCATGTGATGAGAAGAGATGAATGTTAATGTATCTCCAGACTATGCTTCAATACGCTAAATTTGATGGAACACATAAGAGAAATGAGTTTCAAAGGATATGCTTACACGACTGAACCCTCGCCAGTCGCAAAAGCAGAGTTGGTTGCCGAGATACAATGTATTTCAACCTATTCATTCATAAGCATAGTATACAACTACAGCCCTAAACTAATTCTTCATCCAACAATAACGAAACCAAAACTTTAGACCAATACCACTAAATAATTACAATCCTAAAATATCTAATAGGAAGTCAATGTAACAAGCCAGAAAAAAAAAGCACTAAGAATGCTAAAATCAAACAGGATACACAGGACACCAACTATATTAACCTACAGTTAATCCTTCTTGAGGCAATTCAGTATTTGAAGTCAATAATGAAGGTAACCTTAAAACGAACAAATTTCAGGAACCACCTACATCTGCTACTGGATGATCATTTTGTACTTGGCGAACGAACTGCCCTTTCACCCTAGGGCGCTGCTCTGCCAGTCTTTTCCGGCTCTGATATCGAACCTACGCAAAAAATGAGCAATAAGCATCAGAAAAGTATATATCTACGGCATTTAGTGAAAAGTAACAACATTCAATTAGAATTTACAATCTAGCTCAAACAGCTGCTAGCATCAATGATAAAATAACGTCAGTTTGAAATGCTAATTTATGATGATTTCAGAAACATACTGCTACAAACAACTGCTTCAATCGTACATTTCAGAGTTTCTTTATTACAAGCAGTCACAGCATGGTTGCAGTACCTTCTTCTCGTAGCATCTCTCCTTCCTCTTCAGCCGAAACTTTGTTAGAGCTGCTTCCCTTTCGCTGCTCCGATGAGAATCTGTCCCTCTGAATCCATCATGACTAGGTTGACTACTATCAGCAAAACTTTCTGGGTTGTTCTTAGTTACCACAGCTGAAGTAGCATTTGCATCACTTCCACTGCCTATGCTTCCATAGGCACCGCTACTATTATGATTTTCAAGGTAAAAACTAGTACTTGCACTCTGACCAGCAGCAGCAAAGTCATGCCTAACACAATCCAACTTGCTTTGATCATTTACATTTTGATCAGAAGTGTTGGTGGCATCATCTGACCATCGATGACGTTCCGAATTGTCAGTTTCAGGGTTGGAATGGGAAGAAGCACTAGTGGGAAATGGAGAATTTTCTTTCTGGGACACTGGTTTCGGAGTCCATACGGGATGCACAGCTGATTGTGCACAGGGCATACTAGGGAAAGCATTGCCATGTCCCGTAGGGTTATGATCAGAAGAAACCCCAACAGCACAAAAGAATCCAAGTTGATTGTTTGGTGATTTTGGTTCAATTTGGCCAGTCTGAGCGACCAAAGTGGTCATGTTCTGTGTATTTTGAATTTTATCACCATGCTGATGATAAGTATCTGTATTTTCAGATGACTTATGGGACTCATGAGAATTACAACTGGCACTTGATAATTTAGCAGAAGTAATTGATTGAGATGGAAAAAGGGGCTGCAACAACTTACTACTGCTATACCTGCACATGGGTATTGTATCATACATTTCATTAGAAATTCTGTAATGTATTGGAAAAAGGGTATTTTGTTTTAACAGATGAATGGGAGACATGCTCTGGAATGTAAGGGAATAAATATATTTCGGGTCACAAAAATGGAATCATGTACAATTTTACAAAATAATAAGTCAAGGCTTTCAAATTTGGTTATTCAAACAATTCTTCAAGTTGCAGAGGATAAAACACATCCTTATTACTGCTCTCTCTCTCTAGAAGCATGGCAAAAATTACCAGCATTCACGGGCTTCGACCATAGATCTATAATCTATTCTCTCAAAGATGCTTGTCCTATTCACCATATAGACAGCATTTACCCCAGACAAGAAATGAACAAGAAAGCATATTTTAAAAGGAAAAATAACAAAAATCAGAGGTAAACTTCATTATTTTCACTTAATAAAATTTGTTTCTTTGCTAGCACCCATTATATAAATAAATAAGAAGAATTATTAAGTCTATCTCAGTTCTTTAATCTCAGTCAAGAACTCAAAATCACAGGTAAATAACGAACTCACCAAGAAAAGGCCGACGCAGTTGAATGGTTCAATATTTGCCTTTCTTCCATTGCAGGCTTACATGAGCTACTAGGAAAATCACTTCTTAAAGAAAGTCCCAATTGTGTATCAAAAACCGACTTGGCTGTGTTATCAGCATCGATACTACAACTTTCACCCGTGCTCTTCGGAAGATTCTTAAATGTAGCAATCAAGTCAATAGCCCCTCTAGAAGGTTCTACCAGTTCATCACTGCATTCATTAATCTTGGTATTAATATGAGGATTGGCTTTGCTTAATTCTGTTCTTAAAACTTCATCTTCATTTTCTGTTTCATCACAATCAAAGCCTTGATTTAGCCTTACACCTGTCGCATTAAGAGTTTTGTTGCACCTTGTAGCATCTGACACAAACATAATTGATTTCTCTGCAATAAATATTAACTAAATATCAGGAAAATGAGGACAAAAATTTAAACAGAAGTGGACAATACAAGAAAATTACAAACCTCCGGCTTCCTTATGGTGTGTAGCAGATTCCCTTTCAAATTTGCTAGCCTCTTCATACTTCACTGTATGAATATCGCTCAACTTTGAAGAGCTCTTCAACGGGGAGGTAACCTGCATATTTTTCATATATGCGTTCTCAGCTCCGAATAATAGTGAAGCACAAGTTCTCTGCATAAGACTACACAATTTCCTAACACACTGAAAACTCCAGGGAGATAAGGTAACACTTACTTGAGCGTCACTAGCCTTCTCACCACTGTACTCATTATTTTTCTGGGGGGAAGCCACAGAACCACTAGAGTCATTGCTTGCAGCATTGTTTTCTGCAGCAATTTCAAGTTTATTCTGCAGCAATGTTAAACTCTGATCGGACCCGCTAATCTGAATAGATAAATTAATGATTAATGATTAATATTAGAGGGAAAAAACTCAAAGCAAATAAAAGTCGGTTTACTAAGCCCCCAATAAAAGACAAGATATATATAAAAATTTTACTACAAGAATATCGAAGAATTCAACATACAGCATGCCTTCTCCATACGTGCTGCCACAAGTTCCGTAGCTCATTCCTCCGAATGGGTTTAATAAGAAAATCAGCTGCGCCTTTCAACATGCATTTGAACACCATGCTAACTGAATCATTAGTGGACATCACTGCAAAACCAACAGAAATAGAGAATACACCTGAGATCACTATCCGATCAAATCAAACATGATGAGCAACGTACGAGACAACATACTTATGACGGGAATGCTTTTGCAAATGTCATGTTCCATTATCAAAGTGAGAAGTGAGAATCCAGATATGGATGGCAACTCCACTTCTGTTAATATAAGATCAATCTCAGGTGCTTTGCTCTTCAATGTCTCCCATGCCTTTAGGCCGTCAGGAACTGCAGCAACTGTATGTGAAAATTACAGTTAGAAATTCCAAGTGTCATATACTTAAAGGAAAACATACAGCTTCAACGTTGAAGCTCGAAGTACATAGTATTTCTATTTCTGGTGCCTACACATTTAGAATATAGCATGAAACTACTCTCTAATTATAATTAGCAAATTCAAGTTTTGATTACTTTATTTGGCACTCAGATAAAGCTTTTAAAGCCAGAAGCTCGATCCATTTAGTATTTTGGAAATTGATTTGTCAAAACAAAATAAACCAAACAATCCCTCAGTCAACAAGCTATGGATGTATGGGAACGAGTAATTAGATTAACAGATGCAAGTGTATGTAATAAACATTCTTCCAAATATCAGTATAGAGCTAAAAAAGAAAGTGGATCCATTGATTAATTGACCCACTGCACTAATCCGTTCCCTGATTAATGAAAGAGTTGTCTCTATTCTTACTCTAGAAGCAAATTGATCATGCTAGAGATACATGTTTCAAAGCCTTTTGTGCTTAATTTTTCTAATCCCTTTTTACTTCTATTAGTTTGAGTGTAATTTATCTTGTAGCATACGGAGTGCTGAAAATGAAGTTGAGCCCAATACCACCTCAGATCCTTAAATATCTCCTTAATACTTCAATGAGTCAAATTATGATCATAACAAATACAGGTAAAGAAGATGGATTTGAGGAGGAGGAGGAGGAGGAAGAAGTACCTTTGTAACTGCATTTTCGGAGAAGAGCGGAGATGATCTGGCGAGTGGAATCATCGGCTTCAACAAGCAACACTCTGAGCGCCATCCGAGGGAGAAACTTCTCCCACCTAACCACCATATCCCCCGGCGGCGCATTCTCGTCCTTCAGGTTCTTGATCTGATCCTCCTGCATTTGCATTTGCATTTGCATCTGTATCAGCTTCAACTTCAACTTCCCTTGTTAGCACTCAACGGCAGTGCCACGTCATTCAGCCGTTCTCAAAGAGCGTGCTGCCACGGTCAAATTCAGAGACCAAAGAAACAAAATCCGCATCAAACAGAGAAACCCTAAACGACAAAGAGAGAGACAAAAGCAGAAAGTAAAAGAAGAAGCAGGAGCAGTTCAAGAAGAATGAGGAGGATGAAAGGAAAATGAACCTCATCCTTAAATTAATTAGAGGCTTTAATTTTCTCGAGCGTTGAGGAGTTTGTGTAGCTGTAGAGCAAGAGAACTCAAAATATCTGACAAGTCCGCCAAATCGAGTGGAGGCAAAACGAGAGAGAGAGAGAGAGAGAGAGAGAGAGAGAGAGTATTCAATTCAACACAACACAGTTGGAGGGGACTGG
>JASCZI010120989.1:63855-87058 GCA_036250425.1 Stylosanthes scabra | reverse complement strand
ATATATATATATATATATATATATATATATATATATATATATATATATATATATATATATATATGTATATATATAAGAGTAATTTTAGTAATAATTAATATTAAAATAAATTTATTAATTTTAATAAAAAATTATTTCAATACAATACTTATTAACAATTTTTTATTAAAATTAAATAAAAAAACACTAGTTTTAATTATTACATAATGCACCATATAATTTTCAATTATACAACAACAAAAATTTGATTATACAAATTTAGCTTTCGGCCCCCCCTTGACAAGTTTTCTGGATCCGCCCCTGGCTATGTTCTTTTTGTAAAACGTTCTCTGCTTTTTGCAAATCGCTCTGTGCGTCTGACAAAACGCTCTGTGCTTTTCATAAACGTCATATGATTTTTTTTTAAAAAAATTACTTATGCCCAAAATGCTATGTGCCTTTTGCAAATCGCTATGTGCCTTTTACAAAAGGCTATGTGCTTTTTGAAAGTTGCTCTCCGCGTTTTATAAAACGTTTTGTGCGTTTTTCAAAACGCTTTGTGCGTTTTTTAAGATGTAAGTTGCGTTTGTAATGCATCCAGAAAAAAAATTACAACAAAAAGCTTTACGTAATATTTTTGATCCCATAGCAGTGTATATACATCACTGACGCCAATATTTAGGTGAATCACCCATCTTAAAGCCATATTGAAATAAAGAAGCCTAGGTTATATCCATTATTTTTCTTTTCTAAATAAAAAATCTCAACATTTGTCTTTGTTAACCTCTCTAGAATAATATGACTATTTTCCATGGTAATAATATTTTCTTTCTGGATTTTTTTTTTTCGGATGAAGACAGTAGATGGTGGCAGAGGTGGGTGAGCTTGAGGAGTGGGAGATGGTGCTGTGATGGAGATAGCAGAGAAAAAAATTGTTGATAACGATGAGGATGATAAGAAGAATAAGATGATGATAATAATGAATTAATAGGGAGAATACATTAATAAAATTAAAAAATATATAGTTCACTAATGTTGGACCGTTAAAAGATTAATGGTAGGAATTGAATTGAAATTTATCAAAATGTTAGAGATAAAATTGATAAATTAAACATTAAGGATAGTTTTGAAATTTCACTAGAATGTTAAGGACAAAAAGAAAGACTTTACCCTTTTAGAATAAATTTTCGTTGTTAGAGAGAAAACTAATTGATTTTGATTTTGACCGATTCAACTGATTGGTTTGGTCTGATTTTCAAAACAATGGATTTATTTATCCCACAGAAGATTTATTAATTAATTTTATTAATTTTTTAAAATAAATTAAATATTTATATAATATAATTCATTTTCTTTGTATGAAAATCTCTCCATCTTAAAACTCAGTCTATTTTCATGTAAATTCAATGATTATTAATTTAATATAAGTGAAAAACATATTCCATTCACAAGTACATACAAAAAAGTAATAAAGATATTTTTTGTTTTTCATAGTATCTTCTAAGAAGGCCGATGACTTATCGACTACGAATCTGAACCCTATTTAAGAATTTGCACAAGATGAGATTTAAAATTTGTACGGACTATTAAATTGACCACTAGACTAATTTAAGTTACATTAAAAAGGATATTATATTCACCTCTAATTGGACCTCAAATACAAACCATATATATATATATATATATATATATATAGCCAAGTTCAACTATACATTTTTAATTAAGTTTCACAGAAAAAGTATGTATACATGCACTTTACATAAGCTTCTTTCTTCTCATTCTCCTTGTTCTTCTTCTCCTCCTTCTTCCTCCTCCTTTAAAATATAACATCTTCTCCTTTTTCTTCTCTATATGTCATGCCTACTTCTTCTTATCGAACCGAGAAATATATAAGTAAATATAGCCAAAATATATAAATAAATAAAATCGAAATATATATCTTTATTCTTTTTCATCTCCTTCTCCTCTATGAGCATTCTCCGCTTCTTTTTTTTTCTTAGGTATGATTAGGGACGGATCCATGTATAAAGTTGTGGCGGCATTTGCCCCATGAAATTTTAGAAACTAAATAACAAGTCTATATGTATGTAGATAATGCCCCAATATAATAATATCTTCCCCTCACAACAAATCACACATAATTAAATCAAAAATACTGTTTTATACCAAGAAGACGACGTCGAAGGCAACAAAGAAAAAGAAGAGTGCCGGTGAGAGAGAAATAGGGGCATGAAAAAGAAGAAGAGTGCAAAAACAAGGAGAAAAAGCAGGAAAAGAAGAAGATAGAAAACACAGTGTTGTTTGAGACAGAGGGACGCATGTGGAATAATTGAACTTAGTTGAAGTTGGTTAAAAAAAATAAATATACACCTAGTATTATTGATACATAAATTAATGAAATAAATATTCATTTCTAGAAAAACAAAAAATATTCATACCAAAAAGAAAATTTTAAAAATTTAAAGAATTCAACATACTTCATCCAATTATCTATCGTAAAATATATTTTGTAAAATAACTTAGAGTGAGTAAGATTTGTTTATTCCATATGCAACCACACACTAAACACCAAAAATTCAAAATGAACTAACTTTGAATGAAACAAACAAACAATTTTTGTGTCTATCTCAGCAGAGATTCCAAAGCCTTTGAATCCGTGCTAAATCTCTGCAAATTTACTTCCCACTCCTCTAAGCTACGGTCTTTCAATTCGGTGCCTAGTGCTTTTAAGGCCAAAGGAGAACCCTTTGCAATCCTTAGTGCTTGAGTAACAAAATCTGCAAAGTTTTCTACTAGTTGGCTCTTGCCAAAAGCATGCCAACAAAAGAGTTTGAGAGAGTCATCATGATTTAGCTCCCTCATTTGATATTTCTTAATTGTATCACGATCTCTATGTCTATTAGGCAAATTTGGATGCCTTGTTGTTATAATAATCCTACTGCCAGGACCAAACCAATCGCACCCACCGGCCAGCGATTTCAACTGATCTATCTTATCAACATCATCCAACACTAAGAGAACCTTTTTAACACCGAGTTTGCGTTTGATTTCTTGGGCTCCATCTTTTGTATCACCCTTCTTGCTTTCTCTCTTTTCGCGCATCTCAACTAACAAGGTCGACTGGAGGTCTTCGACTATTGGTCTATCTCTGATATTGGAAATAAAACTTGCAGCGGCATATTGGTCGTCGTTGCTAATAAGTTTGTTAAAAATATGCGCGGCAAATGTGGTCTTGCCAATGCCAGGAGGTCCATAAATTGCTAGCATGCGAACCGCTTTGTTGTTGCCTATATCTAGATTCGATTTCAGCTCCTCAAAACGAGAATCTAATCCAAACACGTCTTTGATTTGAAAACGCAAAGGAGGAGGCAATCTAGCTGAGACGTCTTTAACAATCATGCTGATAAGCTCATCTTCCTTCATGCTACAATTTCATAATAATAATAATAATAATATAGCCTTTAATGCATATATATAGTCTTTAGCAGATGACTAGTGATTATAATTGAGCATCGCATGTATATAAATATAGAAAAAGTACTGCTAATTAAAAATTGTCAATAATTAACCATTTTTTTTAACATTTGAAATTTAGAAAAATGAAACATCCAATATCTTAAATCTCAAGAAATTAAGAAAAAGTATAGGTAACTAATAATTTTCTAATCAATAAATCAGCCAACACAAAAAAAAAAAATCCAAAATCACTATTTATAGAACATCCACAATGAAAGCATAGAACATCCGAAACCTAAAGCAACTTCAGCCAACTTTATATTTTTTCAAAAACAAAACATCCGAAACCTAAAGAAATAGAACATCCAATTTAAGTTATTATTGACTGATGTTGACTGAATTTTTATTAGTTGGTTACCTAGCATGATTGAGCAATCAAACATTAGTAAACTAAAAAAATAGAACATTTAAAACCTAAAAAAAAACTACAACTTTTACTCATGAATATTCAAAAGCTAAAAAAATTACTAAAATAAATTAAGTTATAATCGTCCCAAATTTACTGAATTCACATTAAAAACGTACAATAATTTATCTGAAGTTTTTTTATTTATAAAAATTTATTTGACCCATTTAATCAACCAAACTGATTAAATAAATTAGAAAAAATATTTTAAAGGAGGGAGAATTATGAAGTGTTAAAATATGGTACATATTCACATATATACAAAGTAAAAGTGTCTACTGAGAAAAATATATTTTATTTAAATAAGAAAAAAATAGACCTACTTAAGTTGTCATTCATTTTCATTATGTATGTATATTATGTACATTTTCGACATGTATACGAGTATTCTCCTAAAAATTAAGAGGTTAAATATCATTAAATTCTTAACGACAAATACTAGACAACTATCAATTTTAATTTATCTTGACCATTACTTTTAACTATTAATTTTCTACACCTTAATTTATTGTTTAACATCATACTTTAATTGACACTTATGGATGTTGATGGTTAAATGATGATTAAAATAAATAAAAAATAATAGTTACGTAGCATTTCTCATTTTTAACTTGCTAGCTGATAAATTTTCATTTCATTTTAGTAATTTTTGGCTTTAACGATCCAATAAATTAACAAGCAAAGCCATTGTTGGTAGTTGGTTTGAGGTAGTGATGAAAGGTAGAAGAAAATAAAACTTACTGTTGGTGGCACCCTATTCCAATGAGTCCGCATGCTCCACGCAAAGCAGACCGCCATGTCTCGATCTTGTCGGATTCTTTTCCCAATAATCTCTCTTGATGTTGAGAAAAGGCTACGCCATATGTGGTATCTTTCCTCTGCCAACGCACATCTGCGGCTCCCACGCCGTAGTAGAAAATTGGCACAACCACCTGCATCCTCTTTTCTTGATAACACTCCATGATCTTGCCAACTTCATCCAGGCACCTCGTCGAAAATGGAAAGTCTTTACAGAAAACAACCACTGCTGTTCTGGATCTCTCGATTTTCTCAAGAACATCCGGACTGGTGGTTTCTTCCTTCTCCGTCGCTGATTCTTCTTCCTTGTCGGCGGCATCTTTGAAGGTTTTGATACCTATGCCGTCCAAAGCTTTACAGAGATGATCGATGAACGCACGGTGGACTCCGCGTCGAAAGCACAGAAAAACATCATATTCATACGTATAGTCTGACCCGTGATTTGCCATCACTATACCCAACAATAACGACTATATTGATTTAAGGCGTTGGGAACTTTTCTTATTTTCTTATCTGATGATGAAATCGAAGGTTTTCCACCCTCAAAGCGTTCACCAAGACTTTCATTTTCCAAACTCTTTCTTAATAATTGGTATCTCCTCGCACAAAAAACTGTACACTGTAAGTTTAATAATAGTCCGCCATACTTTGGAAAAAAATCACACTTATTACCTCGTTTAAAATTATTGTTTTTTAAAAGGATTCGTTAATATATTATAGCCTTTATATAGGATAGATAATTGGACGAAATATGTTGAATTCTTTAAATTTTTAACATTTTCTTTTGGTATATATTTTCAAAAAAAATATTAAGTAATCAATAAAAACTCAGTCAAAAATTTAAATCAGATATATGATTTTTTTAGAATTTAGATGTGTTGTTTCTAAAAAATACAAAGTAATTTACTGATTGTTAATTGTTTTAAATTTCAGATGTTTTATGATTTTTATCGTGAATATTCTATAAATAATAGTTATAGATGTTCTATTTTTTATTGATTGATTTGTTAATTAAAAATTTTTTTTTTTCAGGAATGAATATTTGTTTAGCTTATTTATATATAAGAATACTAGGGGTACAAAAGTTTAACAATACCTTTAATTTTACTTTCTTAGGTCTTTTAATTGAATTTGACTCATTTGGTGGGACTCGGAGAAGCCTGATATGTTCAAAGTTTCATTTATATATTATATACAAGTTGCAATCATGCATACACATTGCTCGGATATATCATATATGCATTCCTAATCTCCAGTAATAATAATCACAATCAGTCCAGCTACCTCTGCATTCTTTATAATAAACGGCATGTGATGTTATAAATTATTAAGGGGGAAAGTATTCTTACTTTAATTATATTTATTTATGTGTGGAAAACAGGCATATCACGACAAATAGCTAGGCCAATGAATCATTTTGAAGATTTTTTATTTTGGAAAACAAGAATAATGAATAATCAATGACTTTAGTTTCCCAAGTCAGTCAACTTTAAATTTTTAAACAATTTGTTGGTGTGAATACAATTTATTAGCTCCAGTTCAGATGTAGCTAATATATAATTAGGCATAACATTATTTGCAATTGTATGTAAATTAAAACCTAACAAAGTTAACTACTAGCTTCCTCATTCCTCAAACAACTTCATCGATCGGTACTACCAAACTAGATAGTAGTGTTAATCTGTGATGGCAAATCATAACGAGATATTCCTGAGTTTTAGAGGAGGCACTCGCTACCAATTCACGGATCATCTCTATGGTGCTTTGCGCCGAAATGGCATCGACACCTTCAGAGATAATGATCGTTTGAACACGGGGGATAAACTAGATTCTGTTCTTATGGAGGCAATCGAGAATTGCAAAATGGCCATAGCGGTGTTGTGTGAGGACTATGCTTCTTCGACATGGTGCCTTAAAGAGCTAGCCAAGATCATTGAGTGTCACGAAAAGCATGGGAAGCAGGTTCTTGCAATTATTTACAGAGTGGAACCTTCAGATGTGTGGAATCAGAAGGGTTCCTATGAGATAGCCTTGGCTAAACATGAGACCAGAGAAGACCCTGAGGATGTCAAAGCATGGCGATTGGCTTTGTCCAAACTACAAAAGTGGTTCGAAATAGAAGAGTTCTCCAAAGCAGGCGATGAGCAAAAGCTAACAAGATGGGTGCATTGCACGGAGCACATGTAAGTTCATTACTTCATTTCATTCCTTTCATGCCTTTCTTTTATTTGTGCTTGTTATCCTGACTAGCTAATTAATAACAATGGATACTTTAAAATTGCCAAGTAATTTAATAGATACATGATACACTGAGGGAATGATTATTTTAAAAAGAAAATGTCTTGAAAATCTAAATATTTATGAATCGATACACTTAACAATGATAGCAAATGAATTACAGTGATAATTCACAGATGGCTGATTTTTTTATTCTGTTTGAATAATAATATTCTTTTAATTTTAAATGATAATTTTTTTAAATTTTAAATAATAATTTAATTTTTTATTCTCTAATAATTTTTTAATATTATCTTCATATCGCTGTTATTTTTTAAAAAATATAATTAATACTAATTTAAAACTACATAAATTATTTATAAATATTAAAATATCAAGTCACTAAAAAAATTAAAATATCAATATATATTAATTAACCTATATAATATATATATATATAGCAAGCACCTTTTATGCTTTTTTTTTTCTTAACTAGAACAAAGAATCATTTTTCTGTGACGCTGACAGCTACCCAACTAATAATTTTATATTCATAATCAATATAACAATAAAAATAAATAAACTAACAAATTGATTGTAGTAGGTAGTCAACAAAAAAAAATTAAATAAGTCAAAAAAAAATGATCGTAGTAGCTAGTAGGTAGGGGAAAAAAACCCCTAATTGATTGTAGTATCTCTTCTTTTTATATAAACGAGGAATAGTGAAAATGAGATTATTGTAATATTGTTGATGGCTACTAAATGTTGCTCTGTAACGTTTTAGGCCAGAAGTCACGGTTATTTTTAGTTACATTAAAAAAATAATAATATAAATATCTATGGTCATGGTATTTTGATGTGACCTAAAAATATAACTTTTAGTCATTGTTTATTAAAAAATTTGTCGTCATAGACTGCCTACTATAATAATCACGTTTTCTTAAGGATGAAAATTATTGAGTATTGTCACACTTTTAATGTCACGATTAAGAACTGTGATTTAAAAGTAGCTATTGTCACGATTTAAGCAGTAATCATAGTAAGAGAAAGTCTTGGGAGCCAACGTTAGAGAATCCAAAGGGAGCAAATGTCAATTTCCCTTCTTTTCTCTTTATTCTTTTATCATCCATTATTTTCCTAATTACACTCACGGACTCCTTATGAGCTCCTTAACGTTGGCTCCCTAACATTACTCCCATAGAAATATTGTCAATGGGCTTATTTAAAACTTAGATAAAAAAAAATCGTGACTATAGAGTCAAGAATGGTGACAGTTATTTTATATATATATATATAATAACGGTTAAAAATAAATTCACATTTACAATAAACTTTATAGTTTATAAATTATATAAAAAATAGATTTTAAAACAAAAATACAAATAAAAACATATTATGATGTGATGATACTTCAATAAAAACTTATCATTATTTTTACGTGAAGATTTCTTATTTTACCCATTGAAAAGAAAACTTGAAGATTTGATTTTATCTAAAAGGATTTTAATTCTCTTTAATCCATTACTTATTTTATAAATCATACTTTTAAAATGTGGCTTAAATGTTAAATCTTCATTAGCAATGTTTTTATCATCTCATTAGAGTAGTTACCACTTTGTTAATATTTTTTTTGTTTTACCTCATATAAAACTATAGAGTGGACATAGGTCATCGATCGTAGAAGTCTTTGAAGTTCAATCAGGTACCATTTGGTTTTAAAAACTGTGACTGAGAATGGCGATTAGGAATCAGCATTATGTTTAGTGAATAAGGACTGGATCTAAAATTTTAGTCTCAATTCATAAAATTCAAGTATTTTCAGTACCTTCGAATAGTGAGGACTTGGATAGGGGTGAGCACGAGTTGGGTTGGTCCGGGTTTGAGAGAAAATAAGAATCGAACCAATTAAATTTTAATTAGTTTGGATTTAAGATTTTTAGCAAGCGAATCCAAACCAAACCGAACCGATTAAATCCGAGTTAAATTGGTTTGAGTAATTGGATACCCAAATGAAAATAAAATTTTGAAAAAAAAATATGAGAAAAATATTTATGTCAATAATAAATAATAATAATAAAATTAATAAATGATAATATATTATCAAATTTATACTTTAATAAATATAATAAATTTTTTGGTGACTATAAATATAATAATTTAAGTTAGGAAGAATAAAATTGTATATATATATATATTATTTTGTTTTATTGTTTTTTAAATTAATATAAACCTAATTGGGTAATCGGGTTGGTTTGGGTATCGTGACATCAAAACCAATATCCGAACCAATTAAGGTCGGGTTGGTTTGGATCTGACACTAATATACCCAATTATCCGTTGGGTATAGAACCGATGTAATTGGATTGGTTTGATTTTTATCGGGTAATAGGACTACCCATACCCATGCTCACCCCTAGACTTGGGAATTCAAACTAAAACTTTAATAACTTTTTTCCGCAAATACTCTCATTCAATATTAAAGTTTCTAATACTAACATTTGTCATTCCTCCATTAACTTAATTTAATCTCTATCTCTCAGTCTCTGTCTCCTAGTAAATTTTAAACCAAATACAACAATAAACTTAATTCAGTTTCAGTATCTTAGTGTCATTATTCTTTAGAGTTGTGCATAAGAAAATAAAACAAAGAATAATAGGATGCAAATACTTTTAAGGGTAACAAAAGAGATAATTGTGTAGTGTTAACTTAAGACAAAAATAGATTTCTTTAAAAAAAATATTTACATTTTAATATAAAAAATATTTTTATTCTTTCCAATTTTAATTAATCTATTTTATTAAAGTAAGAAAAAGTAATGTTTGTGCAGGAATGAACCAGAGTTTATCAAGAATATTGTTAGAGACATTGCTGGTAGACTGCCATTGCCAGAGCCAATTGATTATGAAGTTGGACTGGATACTCTCTGTGAAGAAGTAAAATCATTGCTAGATATTGAGTCTCATGACAATGTTCGCTTGTTGGGTATTTATGGAGCTGGTGGAATAGGCAAAACTAAATTGGCCAGATTTCTATTCGACAGGATCAATATGCAGTTTGAAGCTTCATGTTTTCTTGGTAAAGTCAAAGAAAAATCTGAAACTCTTGAAGGCTTAGAAAATCTGCAAAAGACACTTTTAGATGACATGGGTGAGGAAACAATAAGTCAGCTTGGCAGTGAATTCAAGGGGGGGAATGAAATCAAACGCAGGCTTCGCCACAAAAGAGTGCTTCTAGTTCTTGATGACGTGAATTCAATACCACAATTGGAATCACTTGCTGGAGGGCATGATTGGTTTGGTTCGGGCAGCAGAATCATCATAACAACAAGGGATACTGATGTGGTAGAGAAGCATGTGATGGGTGATGTTGTCAAAAATAATTATGAGGTGAAGGTGTTAAATGATGATGATTCCCTAGAACTATTTTCTTTGCATGCTTTCCGTATAAAGGAGCCTGCAAGGGGCTTTGAAAATGTTTCGAGAAGAGCAATACGTTGTGCAAAGGGCTTTCCATTGGCTTTAGAAGTAATAGGCTCCAATTTAGGAGGTATTACAAGTGTTGGTGGCTGGGAAGAGGAATTGGACAAGTATAGTATTGATCCAAGCATTCAAGAAGTTCTTGAAAGAAGTTACCATAGCTTGTATGAACTTGACCAGAAAACTTTCTTGGACATTGCTTCTTTCTTCAAAGGAGAGAAATGGGAGTATGTTAAAAGGGTGTTGAAAGCTTGTGACTTCTATCCAGTTGTGCGATTGTTCATTAGTAAATGTCTCATCACTTTAAATCAGAATGGTTGCTTGGATATGCACGATCTAGTGCAAGATATGGGCAAGGAGATTGTAATGAAAGAACCGTCAACAAACCGGAGCGATCGCAGCAGATTATGGTCTCATAAAGAGATTCTTCAAGTGCTCAAAGATGGCACGGTAAGAAATCTTCTCTGAATTACTCTGTATTTTTAGAGAAATAGAATTTCGTAAAAAGACTTAATTTGTTGTTATTCTTTAACAAATGCAATCTCGCCTCTATTTCACAGGGAAGTAGTTCAATTGAGGGCATAATGCTTCACCCTTCTACACTTGAAGAAGTAAACTATGAGATTAATAATGCCTTTGACGAGATGAAGAACCTTAGAATTCTAATTGTTCGGAATACAAAATTTTCAACAGGTCCAAGCCATCTTCCAAATAGTTTACGATTATTAGAGTGGAAAGGGTATCCATCAGAGTCATTCCCACTAGATTTTCATCCCCAAAGAATTGTTGACCTAAAGCTACCTCACAGTGCTCTTAAATTGGAAAGGTCATTTCAGGTGCACACTTCTCTTCTTCCCTCTTTATTTCTGAATAATAAGTCATTTGAGGGTACACTAAGTAAATAAACTTTAACAGGTATTTGAGGATTTGACATTTATCAATCTCTCCCAATGTCAATTCATTACTCAAGTCCCAAATATGTCTGGAGCTAAAAGCCTGAGAGTCCTCACCCTTGACAAATGCAATAATCTAGAAGGATTTGATGGATCCATTGGATTTATGCCAAAACTTGTCTATTTGAGTGCTTCACAGTGCACTAAGCTCAAAAGTTTTGTGCCAGAAATGTATTTGCCATCTCTCGAAGTGCTTTCGTTTTACTTTTGCAAAAGCCTCCAAAGCTTCCCAGAAATCAAGCAAGAGATGGACAAACTATTAAAGATTAACTTGGTAAATTCTGCAATCGAGGAGTTCCCAGATTCCGTGGGTAATCTTACAGGGCTTGAGCATATAGACATCTCTAACTCTAAAAGACTCCGGTGTCTACCAAGTAGCTTCTTCAAATTGCCAAAACTTTTCACATTGACAATAGAAGGATGTTCTGTGCTTGGAAAATCATTTCAAAGGTTTAAAGGACACAGCAGTCCAAATATAAGGAGACTGAATTTTAGTGATGCTAATCTATCGGATGAAGATTTTCATCCAATTTTTCAGGTTCTTCAAAATTTGGAAGACATCAATGTATCACACAATGATTTCACATCCTTTCCAAATAGCATCAAAGAATCTTTACACTTGAAAAGTATTGATGTGAGTTATTGTAAAAGTCTTGAGGTAATTCCAGAACTGCCATCAAGCGTTCAAAAATTAGATGCAAGATATTGCCTATCCTTGTCTTCAAAGTCCTCAACCATGCTATTGTCCAAGGTACTCACTCTTACATGCATATATGGAAGAATTTTTGTGACTAAATATTATAGCAATAGAATTTTTCTAGTAAAAAATCTTTTTTAATTATTTTTTTTAAAAATCTTTTGCAAAAGTAAAAATAATTTGTATTTTTTTTTTAATTTACTATGTTAAAAATATTTTTTTTTGAATAAAAAGATTTTTTTAAAAAATGTAAAAAACATCTTCTGAAAAAATATGATTTTTTATTAATTTTATTGGTGCTTTTACTTTTACTATTAGAAATTATCTAAATACACTTAAAAAAACATAAAAAGATCTTTTCTTATCAGAAAAAGATATTTTTTTAAGCCAAACAAACTCTTATTGTCCTTTGATATGCAGATTTTACAAGAGACTCAAAGAATTGAAGTTGTGATGCCAAAATTGAAGACACACAATTTGTTTGACTACCATGGCAAAAAAGATAATCCACTGTTCTGGGCTCGGCGAAAGTTCCCTGTTATTGCTTTAGCGTTGACGTTTGGGAAAGCCACTGGCAAAGATATTGATAAGACATTGATGGAGTCTCTAGAATACTGGCCCCAGGGTGATTCTTTAAAATCCTACACTGTTGGTCTCAACTTGTTTATAGGAGGCCAACAAATATTTCGAAAAAAGTCCAAATATTTCAATGTAGGGGAAGATCATGTGTTAATATGTGATCTGCGGGCTTTGTTTAATGATGAAGAGTGGCATGATCTTGATGCATATCTTGGAGATGATTGGAAACCCATTCATGTTGTATGTGAATCAACCTTAACTCTGAATCATTGGGGAGTTCATGTTCACAAGGGAGAGACAAACATGGATGATATTTCTTTCAAGCATCATCATCCCAACCTCAAATTGGTTCCAGAAAGAAGTCCAGAAGAATTTCAACAAAGAATTAGACAAGTGGTAGATAATTTGCATCCAACTGAAACATTTGGCAATAAGTATTTGTCTCTTGCTGGTTTGGAAGAAAATCCATGTTTTTCGAAGGCATTGGTGAGGTCTCACATGATGGCTAAGGCTAACGAAGCTTCTTCGTCTTCTAACTATGGTGCGAGTTTGAGGAAAGATTCCGAAGAATCTAACTGGGATGTGTTGAAGTTATTAGAGTTGATCAAGGAATGTCTGCCAAAAGATATTGCCAGTTCACACGATGCTCAAAGTCTAATAAAATTTGCAGAAGAATTGTTTGATGCACGTGCGCAATTTACAATGGAGAAAGGCTGCAACACTTTGAAACTTGGCTTGCCGATTGTTTTAGAGAAACACCATAAGTTTTCACCTCCAACCTATCGTTACTTGGGAAGACTAGATTTAAAAGATGCAGATGATCCATTATTCAAAGCAGTGATAAGGAGAGCGCTCCAACAACGATGGAAAACTGAAAACCTCATCAAAGGAAGTATGTACAAGACGCTTGTTCCCGTTGTTCTATTGAATTTGAAACGGCAGCGTCCATCCTTATGGGACCAACTGTCACAGATGGAACAATTCGAGAATGATCCTGTGTTGGAAGAATTGTTAAGAACGATAGAGAAAGATGCTATGGAGTGTGATAAATCATATGGTGATTTGAAGGCATATATTACTTATATTAATGCAAGAGAAATGGTTTCTGAAGAATATTTGCTGGAAGCAGCGCAAATGAGAGCATATGAGAATATGGAAGATGGAGTGCTGTCAGAGTGGGGTAAGGCAGAATTGGAATTATTAGACAAGGCCAAATCAAGTATGGGAGGATCCATTAGTGGGGCTAGTACTAAGATGACATCTTATGGGACAATAAGATTGGCACAAGAAGATCAAGACCCTCATGATAAGTTGTGGTGGCGCCGGATTGCAAGGTACTTTGAAAGGCCATTTTCCTATAATTTTTATCTTCTTCTACGGTCTCTTGTAAGGTGTTGTGGCTTTTCTTTCGGTTTTATTTTTACTTATTTGGTAATGGCTTTTCTGGGTTGTTTTGGATTTATTTTTACTTTTTTGGCCTTGGTTTTTGTTTTTCTTTTACGGTGTTTTATGTTTATTTTTGGTCTTTTATTTGCTTGTGTGCTCTGTGTTATAGGTATTTTTATTTCATTCTGAATGGTCTAAGCTGTTTGTGTATTTGAGAATGTAATCTTCACTGGGAACGGAACATTTTAGATTGACTATTGAAGCTTAATGTATAATTTCTTGGTTTTTTTCATTTTTTATTTTCTTTCTTTATTTTTTTTTTCAAAAGAATACTAGAAATTGTTAATTTATAAACACAAATCCTCTTTCAAGATGAGCGAATTGAATATTTAAACAATAATGATAAATTTTATTAAATATATAAATTGCTTGAATTTTAAATAACTCAATTCTTAAGTACTTATATTGATTTTTTACTTTCCAAAAATACTTGTAAATATAAATGACTAGAAATTAAAGGAGTTTGAATTAAGTGAAAACTACACAAGTGAAAACTACACACAGATTTATATTGATTCAATACAATTTATTTGCCTATGTCCAGTTTTTTCAACTACAATTGAGATAATATCCGCTAAACAATCAAGCCTTGATGTGTTTGATTAATCGTTTACAGCATGAGCACTTAAAGTACACATCACCATATATTGATCTCTATCTACTCGAAGAAGTCCCAACTTCCAAAATTCTTTTAAAAGGACATCATTAACAACCTAACCAAGTCGTCCTTTGAGTTTGGTTCAAACATTCATATCTTTAAAAAGCAAATAAGTATGAATACTATTTTAAAATTTTAAAACAAAAATACTTTAAAATTTTAAAAATATTTAAAAAAAGTTTAAAATATTTTAAAAAATAATATATCCAAAAATTTTCTGATGGGTGAGAAATACAAATAATACATTTAAGTACAAAATAAACCAACCTCAACAGCCAAAATCATTAAACAATATCTTTCTATAGATATAAATTTAATTTTCTTCATTTATGATTAGATTTGGTAACGTATTAATATTTCCTGTATAGATTTAATAATTTTTCTTATAAATATTGTTACCTCTTTGTTGAGTCACGTAAAAACACACACAAATTTGCCAATCTAACCAGAGTTCATACTCCAAATTAAAGTATCCAAGTATTTTCAATTGTAATTTTGTATTAGTACCAATATTCTCTGATTTAATCAACGATTTCCGAATTATTTTTAAGGATTTTTTTTAATTAAAATCTTGAGAGTAGTTTAAAAGTAAGATGTAAAGCTATTGATATTATTATTAGTTAAAAGTGTTGGTTAATAACTTAATATAAATTAAAATTGCTGATGTTTTAAACTTTTTATAAAAATTTAACTCTAAAAGTAATTAATTTTAATTGGACAACAAAAAAATTAATCTTAATTAATAAGACGCATAATTTTTTTTTTAACTATACACGTTGTACTGTCATACCGTAACAATCCCTATTAAAATGTCTTTTCAAATTCAAAAATAAATAAATAATTGTAAAAAAGCTTACAGTAATTTGCTTTTTACTCTGTCATTGAGAGAAAGATTTTTTGTTTTGTTCCAAAGGACAATCTCAACGCATCCAAAAAACAAAAAGTCCAAAAATAAACTCTCAAATGGAGTGGAGACCTGAGGAGAAGCTAAAACTAACTTATTTGTGTACTCCAAAAGATTTCAGCAGAAATTCCAAAGCACCTGGAACCTTGTTATATTTGTCCAATTCCATTTCCCACTCCTCTAACTCATAGTCCTTCAATCTTATGCCCAGTGCTTTTAAGGCCAAAGGAGAGCCCCTTGCTATACTCAGTGCCTTGGTAGTAAAATCTGCAAAGTCTTTTGCTGGTTGGCTATTGCCAAATGCATACCAACAAAAGAGTTTGCGAGAATCATCATCATTTAGCTCCCTCATTTGATATTTCTTAATTTTATCACGATCTCTATGTGTATTCAGCAAATTTGGATCCCTTGTTGTTATAATAATCCTACTGCCAAGACCAAACCAGTTGCAATCGCCGGCCAGCGATTCCAACTGTTCTATCTTATTAACATCATCCAACACTAAGAGAACCTTTTTACCACCGAGTTTGTCTTTGATTATTTCTCCGTCTTCCTCATTTGTATCATCCTTCTCTCTGGTTTTTCTCTCTTCACACATCTCATCTAACAACGTCGATTGGAGATCTTCGAATTTTGGTTTATCTCTGATATTGGAAATAAAACTTGCAGCTGTAAATTGGTCGTCGTTGCTAATAATTTTGTTAAAAATATGTGCAGCAAATGTGGTTTTGCCAATGCCAGGGGGTCCATAAATTGCTAGCATGTGAACCTCGTCATTGTTGCCTATATCTAGAAGCAATTTCACTTCCTCATCAAAACGAGAATCTAATCCAGTTACGTCTTTGATTTGTAAACGCAAAGGTGGCAATCTAGCAGAGATGCCTTTAACAATCCTGCTGATAAGCTTAGTTTCATACCTGCAATTTCATATATAATAATAAGAAGAATAATAGTATAAATAGGTATAATTTAACGTTACATTATTTAACTTAACATTTATAATTTTATTTAAATAATATATATAATTATATATTCATAACATTTAATATTATATAATAATTTTTTATTATTTATTTAATATTATACAGTAATTAATAAATAAAACAAAATAATTAATCATGTATGAATATATGGTGTTTAAAATGAGTAACCATGTTCCAAAACGTTTTAAACGGAGACTTATGTTATTACTCCTAGTAGTTTGGTTTGATAAAGCTTTTTGAAAATGTGCTAGAGCTTTTTAAAAGCATAAGCAACTCGTTTTGCAGTTTGCTAAATAAAAAAGAAGATGTACTTATGCTTGCAACTTTTAAAAAATAAGGGTGCTTTGAAAGTATTTAAGAGGGTAGCTTTTCAAAGATGACTTGTGCTTATCAAAATTAAAAAGTCTAATATAACATCAGTTATTAATAAATAATAATATCCACATTTATTATTTTTTACTTAATTTTACCAAACATATGTGATACGATTTTTAAAAAGTTATCTTTCAAAAGATAATTTTGATAAGCTATTTTCGAAAAGTAAAAGTTTTACCAAATAAGCTCAACCGTCAGCCATTTTAATGTATGGTAGCTAGTACTCTTAGCAAGCAATTAAATATGAGAAATTCTCGATGAAAATATATTTAATTTAGGGTAATAAGCAAATATAACCAACAGCATATTTTATACGGTAAATTTAAAATTGAGTGCAAAATGTGATATAATATGATGAATTATGTGTATAAAGAATGATAAATACGAGTGCAAAAAATATAAATATAGATATAAATTGTTCAATAAAAAACAATAAATTGTATTGGTAATGCAGCATTGATAATAGTAATAATAATATAAAAGTACACATAATTTTTTACATACAAAATAAAAAGTACATATTATTTATTTAATAAGTTTTCTTCAATGTAAATATGTCTAATGAAGAATATTATTTATATGCACTTAACCCATGAAATAAATAATATATGTATTTTTGTCCTTCTTATAAAAAATTGCATAAATTTTTTCTTAAAGAGTTTTTACGTAAGTTTTCGCATATCAATAATATTTTATAATCAAATTCATATCATTAAAAAAACATAGAATTAACCGATATTTTTTAGCATATTTTTAAATTAGAAAAATCTTTTTATGGCCAATGAGAATTATAAAGTGTTAAAATAAAGAATGAATTATCGGTCACTAAGAAAAATTAATTATCAGTAGATTATTTTTATTTGAGTATATATTCAAATTGGTTTTCCAAAATTTGTTTATCGAATACTTTGGTTACAAAATAATTTTAAAAATGTTATTTAAATACTAAAATTCAGCGACTAAATGAACCTCTAAGAATTTATTAAATAATATATAAATTATTTAAGTTATTTTTAATATGTATTTTATATAATATAATAATATGTATTTTATATTAATGACTGATTTAATAAATAAATTTTTATATACAAATAATAGACCTAAATATTTTTTATTCAATAAAAAGTACTAAGAATCACTTTTTGGGTAGATTCAATCAAATTTTTAATATACATATAGAATAAATAAATGATTAATAAATTTTATTATAAGATAATTAAATACTAAAAAAATATCACTAGGATACAAATTAGTCCCTCGTGGAAATAAAATAAAGGAGGGGATGGATCTGTCTTCAAAACTTCTACTGAAAAAATATTTTTTTACGCTTGGGCTTTAACAGCGGAATAAAGTAAGAAGCAAAGCTATTGTAGTTGGTTTCAACTGAGAGGCAGAAGAAAATTAAACTTACTGTTAATGTCAAAAAATAAGGGGGAAAAAAGACTTACTCTTTGTGGCAGTTTATTCCGCTGAGATCGCCGATTCTTTGCAAAGCAGACTTCCATGTGTTGATCTTGTCCGATTCTTTTCCCAGTTCATGTTGAGAAAAGGCTTTCTCATATGGCGTACCTTTCTCCTGCTGACATACATCTGTAACACTCGTGCCGCGGTAGAAAAGTGGCACAACCAGCTTCATCGTCTTTTTCTCATAACACTCCATGATCTTAGCAACTTCGTCCAGGCACCTTCTGGAATATGGGAAATCTTTACAGAAAAGAACCACCGCTATTCTGGATCTTTCGATTTTCTCAAGAACATCCGGACTCGTTTCTTCCTTCTCCGTCGGCGATTCTTCATTGTCGGCATCTTTGAAGGTGTTGATATCTATGCCGTCCAAAGCTTCAAAGAGATAATCGATGAACTTTAGGTGGACTCCGCGTCGAAAGCACAGAAAAACATCATATTCATACGTATAGTCTGACCCGTGATTTGCCATCACTATACCCAACGACGACAATAATAACGATTATTTAAGCGTTGGAAATTTTTCTTCTTTTCTTATCGATCTGATGAAATCATGAAATCGCAGTTTATGTATATGAAGGTGAAGATCGGTCAAAGGTCTTCCACCCTCAAAGTCAAAGCGTTCACGAAGACTTTCATTTTCCAAAGTCTTTCTTAAATATAATTGGTATCACCTCGCTCACAATCCTCACAATTGGCTCGTTTAAAATTATTATTTTCGAAAAGGATTCTTTCTTCTATTATAGGATAGATAGATTTGAATTCTTTTACTTTTTAAATTTTTTTTCCGTAACCCTAGAGCATCTCCAATAGGATATTTTTTGAGTATCAATTTTTATTGAAATGATAAAAGAATTGAGTTAATATTGAATTAGGTATTAGAGGAAGTAAGAAAAGTGATACCGGTATCACTAAGTTGATACCGTATCACTTTAAATGACTGCTAATTAGAATGTATCATGTGTATAACTGATTAAATGCAGGTTAATTAAATAGTATGATGTTGGACCTAAATTAATATTAAATTAAAATCAAGCATTAGAATAATAAATCTCATATTTATCTCAAATCATATATGGTCCCATAAATACTTATGTGGCATCTTGTGGGACCCAAAATAATTTTGATATTAATACTAGCATTGGAGATATTCTTAGCTATCACTACTCACATGATTCGGTATGAATATTTATTTCACTTCTATTTTTTTAGGATAAAATATTGTTTTGGTCCTAACGTTTGAGTCGTTTTCTATTTTAGTTCCTAATGTTTAAAACGTCTTATTTTAGTCCAAAAACGTTTCAATTTTGATCAATCAAATCTCAATCCCAATGTTCATCCCTATTTAATTATTTACAATGCTTAGATCTCTAAAATATATATGTTTGTGTCTCTTTCTCTTAAGGCTTCCACGTCAAGGTGGGAACACATGGATGAAAGATAATGTAATCATTATTTACATTATATTGTTTTTTCCTTTTTTAATATTAATTTTTAATTATGTTTGGTTGTTTCTCAAAGACAAACGGATTCGTTCGTGCCACATATGCCTGCAATGGCCCTAAGAGGAAGAGACACAAACATGTTTTAGAGATCTAAGCATTAAAAATAATAAAATAAGGACGGACATTGGGATTGGGATTTGATTGATTAAAACTGAAACGTTTTGGGACAAAAATATGACGTTTTAAACATTAAAGACCAAAATAAAAAACGACCCAAACGTTAGAGACCAAAACAGTACTTTACCTTTTTTTTTAATTTTTGGTACACCGAGGCCTAAGCGCAACTTCTATGTATAGGGCTGCTGAATCTTTCAAATAATAACAATTGTTCTAGGCTGATAGCCGGAATGAGCTCTTCCCTGGATGCAAGTATTCGGCTGAGCTTCAAGGGGAAGACGTACGGTGGCCGAAGCTTGGAACAGCTGCAAGGCTACTCCGACGCTCAAGTCAATAATGAGATTAATTCTGAGTATAAGTGAGTAAAAGAAAAAAATATATATTGTTTTCACGTATATATAGAGAAGCTTGAGGTTAATTATTGTCCTTCCTATGCTTCTCCCTATTGAAAAATTATTTTAGCTGCTCTTTTATATTTAAAGGATGGATTTTCTTGGAATATTGGCTCTTTGAGTCAATATGTTTGGCACGACCCATGGATTCCTGATGAAAAAATTTGTCATATGATTCCTTTTGTGCATATTTCTTATTTGGATTTAACTATTAAAGATCTTTGGCAGAATAATACCTGGAATCTAAATTTTCTTGTTACTCCTATTCCTGCTGAGGTTTCAGATAAGTTTTTATGCTTTAATCCTTCTCGATTAACATCTTCTGAACCAGGATGGATTTGGGATTCAAATGGGGATAAATCCTACATTGTGAAGGATGGCTATATGTGGTTGATTAAACAGAAATTTCAATTTGACTTTTCTACCAACTGGTTGTGGCTTTGGCGTTCTAATATCCCCGAAAAGGCTAAGATTTTTATTTGGCTTGGTACCCTTGAAGCTTTGCCCACTGCAGCTCTTCGGCACAGAAGAGGAATGAAAACAAGAAGTTTGTGCTTTAGGTGTGGTGAAGCTCCTGAAATAGTGCCTCATTGCCTTTTGAACTGTATGAAAGCTCAAGATATTTGGAACCTTTTTTTGCTTTCCATTTCTTTTCCGATTGCTAATTTCCATACATGGGTGCGCAGTTCTCTCTTCATCAAGATGAAGTTATCACTATCGCAGGTCTCTGGTGGATCTGGAGGCATCGAAACCAAGAGATTTTTAATTCTCAAAAAGTTTGGTATCTTTTCAAAGTGTTATCTTATGCCAAAGGGTGTGTTTAGGATCTCGCCGCTATGAAGAATAGATCTCCTTTTCTTCGAGACAATCTTAATTTTTTAATTTGGTTGAAGCCTCTATGTGGTCTTATTAAAATCAATTGTGAAGCAAGTATTCATGTTGAGCAGCAGAGAGCTAGTTTTGGTTGTGTAGGGCTGTTCTGGTCCTCTCCCTTCATTTTGGGATGTCCACCGTTGTGAATTGTTTACAATGTGGCGTGTGTTAGTGCTAGCTTAGGAATGTGGTCACAAGCAAGTAATTTGCGAGACAGATTGCAGGGAATCATTCTTAGGGTGGGTTTGGTAAAGTTTTTATTTTTCAAAAGTAGTTTATGAAAGTTATCTTTTAAAAGATAGCTTTTTAAAAGTCGTAGCACATGTGTTTGGTAAAATCAAATAAAATTGATCTTTTAATAAGCATAAGCAACAACAATTATGTTTGGTAAAATGACTTTAAAAATTTAAAATGACCAAAATAGATATAAATGTAATAATAAATGCGAACATTTATTATTAAATAGGGTTATATTAGACTTTTTAATTTTGATAAGCATAAGCCATCTTTGAAAAGCTCCTCCTTAGGTGCTTTCAAAAACACCACTATCTTTTAAAAGCTACAAGCACAAGCACGTCGTCTTTTTGGTTTACCAAACACAAAATGAGTTGCTTACGCTTTCAAAAAGCACAAGAAGCAGAAGCACCCTTCCGAAAAGCTTGACCAAACCCAGCCTTAGTTGCTCAAGCTACAGATAAATGTGTCATTGATGGTCTGAAAGACATTGCAGAGAAGATTTATGAAATCTTTTGCAGAGACTGAAAGGTAATTTTCAATCTTGTCCTTCAAAAAGCGAATTACATTGCAGATGCTATGGCGAAGAAAGGAGCTTCCTCTGATCTGAGCTACGTGGAGTGGTTTCAGCCTAGGGCTAACTTGGAAGAATCCATTGTTAGGGAAGCAGATGCTTCCAGCTCTTAGTTTTTTGGCTTTGTTCTTTTTGTTTCTTGGACAACAAAAGAAAAATCAGTTACAAGTTCTTGTCTTCCGTTACTTAGCGATTACAAGTTCTTGTTTATCGTTACATATGTTAATTTAGTCATATGTTATAAAATGAGTTAATTCAAATTGTTTGGACTAAGTTATGTGTTTGGCCAAACTGTTGTAGTTTTGGATGAAGGTTTTACATGCTTAAATTAAAACAAATATAGAAAATTAAAACAATAGCCCCAACAAAATATCTTAAAAGGAGTTGTTGGTTAATGGTGATCAACAACTTGGGTTTCCTATACTTAAACACAAGGCTTAAACAACGAATCAGTTTCAAAAACATAATGAAGGCATAAAAATAAATTCAATGAGCATTCTCCTCTTAATTCATAAGAGATTGGTCACCACCTTGAAGACATGCAAAACCTACAAAACAATGAAATGAAGAGAAATAAACACAATGAACCTATAAAGAGAATTATATAAAGCAATAAAAATGCTGCAATTTAAAAAATAAAAAGTAAAAAGGTCAACCTATGATATTGATCGGTATGTCTATCAACTATTCAAATTGTAGCCGCTCCAATTAGTGAAAACAACATTGACCGTTCATATCTTCTTTTTTTTTTGGATTGAAACATTGACCATTCAATTATATCAAGGCTTATGAGATACCACATTAAAAAAGTCAAAATGATATAAATGCTCAAAACAAGCAATCATGGAGTTCCCCCACAACCTGATCATAGATTAATTAGAGGGCAACACTCTGGTATAGGCGCGCTTTCATACAGGCGTACAGGTGTACTATTGAAAGCGACAACACACTGTGTAACCGTACCTATGACTCGTTGTTAAAGGCGCTGAAGGGAGCCACATGAGCCACAACGTGAAGGCCTTTGTTGGTGGGGCCTTTTTAGTGGGCCGTGCCACA
>JASCZI010120989.1:49551-63733 GCA_036250425.1 Stylosanthes scabra | reverse complement strand
AAGCACCCCCCCCCCCCCCCCCCCAAAAAAGAAAAAAAAGAAGGAAATGACAAATTATCCGTTATTTGTTTTTAAGTTATTTGTTTTTACGTTAAATTAAAAAATATTTATGACCTAAAATAAGACAAATTATATAAACGACCTTTTTTTGTGACGTTGAAATTATCTTTTACTTGGCATATAATTAATAATCCAATTTAACTCATTTGAGAAAAATAAATATACATCTAAAAAGTTATTTTATTTATACATGTCATTAATATTTGTTATAGACATGTATATATAATGGAGAAAATATTATACACGTTAGTTTATGCAATTATAATTATTTAATAAAAAGACTTTACAGTCACAGTAAGCCTGTCTTGTTTAATAAAATGATACAAATCGACCCATTTTGATACGAACCGAGCTACAAGACACCGTCGAGTAGCCCGCTCCATTTTCATCCCTAGTGAGGTCCGTCGCTAAATATGTTGGTAATCTCTTACTAAATCACTGTTAAAGGCCGGATTTTATAAATTTCATTATTATTTTTTTTTCGCTAATATTACTCTATATCAATTTTATCATTCGTAAATACATCATTTACATAACTACCTTTCAGACACAATACAATCACGTTGTATTATTCCAACAAGGAAACGGATTATCTCCACAAATATGAGAACAAAATACTCAACTTGAGCCCAACCATGTGATGTCTTATATTCATGAGTATTCTTAATTAATTTTTTTTATTCGGACCTAGGGTCTTCCAAGTAAACCTCACACACGAAGATCTCGTTACATTACCCAACTACACATATATCATCCACCTAAGCCCATTCCACTATGTCCCACAAAAAGCCCAACCTAGGTAACATAAGCAACCTTAACCAAAAAATGGACAGCCACTACCAATACAGCAAGTGTGGCCCACATGGACATCACAATACCATTCATTCGCATTCAGCCAAGCCACTTCGAATGCCCCAACCGGCTCGAGGAGATTCTGAGCAGCACCTGACAAGCCCCTCAAGCCTGTCCCCCACGTGCAATAAAACCTCTCATGAATCGAGACAGGTGTACACGTGCTCACTTTGGGTTGGCTAAAACGGCATATTTGTACGCTTGTACCACTTTGCACCTGTACCAAAGAATTTACCTTAATTAGAACAATATACTACTAGTGTTATTATTACTAGGTTTTTTCTCAGGAATAGATGTGGTTGTTGTATAGAGGTATAGAGATGTTTTTCCAGCCAATTAGGAGAGGAGGCATGAATTAAATTACGTCAGCAAGGAGACATAATAGCAGACGGTGGGCCCACCATGTCGGTGTATTTAATGGGCGCCAAGTGAGTTACATGGCTGACAGGAGCGGGGCATTTAAGTATTGTGTCTATGGGTTATGGTAAGTGGGTTAGGTGATGCTCGCCCTTTTTTTTGTGGACATCAATGATCGCCCATTTAAGTATTAGACATTTAGGTTAGATAGTTGGGTTAGGAAAATGACTATTAGGCTATTATTTCCTGGACAAGAATAGTGGAGGGCTTCTTGTGGCTGCAAAAAGTTAGGGAGAAAGTTTGCACCCGTGTGTAGGATTTTTGAAGAACGAAACAAAAATAGGAAGTGGATTCATTAAGAAGAAAATAATAGAGAATTATGCATTTATGATGTCAATAGGAAGATTAAAGTTTTACTTAATATTAAAATAGGCTGGAATAAATTTATAAGAAAGAAAATGATTTTAAAAAAATGGAAATTACTTTTTTATATTGAATAGGCAAATATGCATTTTATTTGTCTCATTATATACATTTTTAAACATATTTTATAAGAGCAATTTTGTTATTTTTATTTCGATAGGATATTATTTATTGGTTATTGTGTATTGCGTCTTGTTTTATATTTTACTATTTTAAAAGTTTTTTATTTATAGTTTTATTTTCAAACACAAGAACGATAGAGAAAATGTGACAACACAACCAAAATTATTAAACGATGAATGACATAATCATAAAATTTTTATAATTTATTATTTAAAAATAATAGAAAAGCGGTTGAAGTGAATAGTATATTTCAAAAAATTATGATAACAATGACTTTAAAAATAATAGAAAAAAAACGGATGAATAGGCACTTACGGTAGTTCTAATAGAATAAAATTTGTTTTAGGAATAATGTGGTTTAGGTCTAATAAAACTAATAATATTTAAAAAGTAAAAACCATTTATAGGAATAATTAATAGGGATTTGGGTGTAGTAATGTTGTTTAGTTTTTGAAAACCCACTTTAGTTTATTAGTTTATTTTTCTATTACTTCACCAATACATAGCCCAATATGCCTTTTGTATATCCACACCTAAACCCAACGGCCAAAAAACGTCATGCAGCCTAGCCCGCGCCACCCCAAACATGGCTCCTCCCATCCCATACATCTTGTGAGCCATTAGGGTTCGTTTGGTTGGAGGGAAGGAAATAGAAAGGAAGGAAGGAAGGGAAAGGAAAGTAGTTGAGTTGATTTTTATTTTCCTTTGATATGTATGGATGAAAGGAAAATGAGAAGAAAATATTATTGTGAAAAGACAATTTTATCCTCACTTATTCTAAAATATATAGTATAGATGAAAGGGACAGGATTGAAATTTGGATAAAAAATACATCTCCCTTCAATTTTTCGTCCAGTTATGGAAGGAAAAGTTTATGGTGGGCCCTACCCACTTTTTTTACACTATTCATTTCTACCAAACAATGGAAAATCCTCATTTTCCATTCCATTTCATTCATTTCTCCATCCTTCCACCCATTTTCATTTCAAACAAACACACCCTTAGGCACCGTTTGGTTTGCTGGACTAGGACTGAGACTAAGAGACTAGAGCTTAGTATTGTGTTTTTTGGACAGTGACTGGAACTAAAATTTCAGTCTCAGTCCCCAGATTTTCAGTATTTTCAGTACCTCCATTTTGGAGGGACTGGAAAACTGGAGACTTGGACTGAAATTTTAATCATTTTTCCTTCCATTTATACCCTTATTCAATTTATGGAAACCCCAAATTACCCCATACTAATTAAATCAGTGTTGCCTTCAACATTGCATCCACACTTCTCTTTTTTTCGTGAGTGACTGCGAGGAACCCTAGATTGAATAGCTTGCTACGAGGGAGGAGAATCAGCTTTTGGCTGTCAGAGAGAACGTCGCCGGAGAAGACAATTGTCAGAGGCTCAAGGTCGATAGAGGTATGTGCTTCCATCATAACCCTTGTTCGCGATTTGTGTTGGTGTGTCTGTTCTTGCTTGTTTTGCAGAAATTCCTAGCATAAACTCTTTTCTACCTCTTCATAATGGTGTAAATGTTGATGTGTTGGCTGATTGTTGGCATTAGGGTTAATCCCTCTTTGTTTCTAGGTTTTCATGTGATGTTGTCGTATGTACCCCGTCTGGAAAACCTTATTTCGAAACCCTACATGTTTGAGGTTTTCTGGGTTTTCCCAAAACCAATTACTCTGTCTGTTTCCTTTGATTTTTTGATGTTCTGGGTTATTGTGTTTAATTGGCTTTGATTTTTAATTACTCTATGGATATGATTTGAATTGATATGTGTGGTTTTATTTCTGAAAAAGCACAAAGCAGATTTTGACTACATATGCAATTTTTTATGTTTTTACATTTTGTAGTTAGGGTTATTTATTCAAATGCACAGAGTATAATTGTACTGATTTGGTTTCAATTTTGTTGTTGTTAAGTTAATCTTTTATTATGCAAACTAAGCTTCAATGAACAGAATTTGCTGTTAAGATATTCTTGCATGTTGCATCATTATTTTAGCATGTGATGGTTTGGTTTCGTTTCTGTTTTGATTGCCAAGATGTCTCCCCTTAAAAATTTGGTTAAAAATTATCAATTCTTTGTTTGTATTTTCATGAAACTTTTGAAATAAAGAAGCATGTATTTGAGTCTAATCTATGACGCAATGGTGCTTATTTTAGGAAAACTGGATCATTCGGAAAAAATTAAGATGTGTGTCGCCTTTTACCTGTTGATGATAGGGCTGTCAAACGGGCCGAAAACCGCCGGGCCGGCTCTCTTAACCCGCCAAAAAAGGCGGGCTGGGCTTATATTTTGAGACCGCCGTTTTAAAAAAACCCGCTTAACCCTGCGGGCTAAGGCGGGGCGAGGCGGGCCTGCCCAGCGGGTATTCTTTCTTTTTTTAAAAAGATATAAATACTAAAACTGAAAAAGAATGAAACCCTAAACCTAAATCACTTCTCCACGCCGCCTCAAGCCTCAAAGGCTCTCACTTCTCAAACCCTCCGCTCACAATTCACAAAGACTCCCCACTCACTGACTCACTCGTTGCCGCCGCTCAGGCCGTCGCCGGTGCTGTCGCATTTCCCGTCGGCGGTGGCTCCTCTTGTCACCCTCCGTCAGTCACCACTCCCCACCGCCTTGCTCGCGCCGCGTCAAAACTCGGAAGTGGGAACCGGTCATCACACTCGCTCTTGCATCCGTCGCCGGTGACGTCACCTTCCCTGTCTCTCGAGCCTCACCCGCACTCACTTTCACAGTCTCACTCTCATCTAGCCCGACCGACCACCGTGGCCTAGCTCGTCTCTCCACTTCTGCAACTCTGTCGTCCGAGGTAAATTTCTGTTTCGCCCTTTGCTTTTCTTCTCCTTATTCTCAGCTTCTGGATTTGTTCTTACTATAATTTTAGGAACTTCAATTTGTGCTTTTTATGAGTTCTGAATAGGTAAGTTATTTTGGCTAAGGTTTTTTGTATCTCAGAAATCAGAATCAACAGTAGTCGCTCATTTTTTTTTCTTTTTCTCTGTTTATATTTTCAAAATTTGAGATTGCGTTGGTTGCATACTTGCATTGCATGGAGCTTGGACCACTTGTGTTTGTTTCTCTTGATTTTGGTTTTTGTCCATATTCTTCTCATTGGCTTTACCTGTTTGAATTTTTGTATAAATGAACGTTTTTATTTGTTTTTATTCTTATCTTTCTGTTCCCTGATTTTTCTCATATTTGTTAGCCATTCAACCCGTCAATTTTTGTTATCATAATAATAGGTTCAATTCAAAGTTCAAAACCAGAAAAGACTTCACAATCCACATAGCCACACACTTGACCCTGGTCTTCCATTTCTACCATAAGTGGGCTTCTCCATTTGCATGGTTAATTTCTTTTATTGATTTGCATGGAGATGATTTTAATTCCGAAGTTGATTCAAATGATTTTATTGATCTATAAGATGATGATGATGATGATGATGATAACATTTGACTTTGGAATGATGAATTTGTGTTTGTTTTTTAGAATGTTATTTGTGATATTTGATTTGAAACTTGGTGACATTAAGACATTTTATTATGCTCTATGGACAATGTTTAAGACTTTTAAGTTGTGAATGTTTGATTGTAAATTTAAAGTTGTAGTGATATTATATCTTTTGGATAGGAAATTTAGAGGATGTAATTTTTTATTTTTTTTTACTTGAATGCTAGGTGAATCATGTAAAAACTGATTTAAAAAAAAAGAAAAGAAAAGAGGCGGGCTTAGCCCACCAATCCGCCTTTAGGTGGGGCGGGATAGGATATCAGGCCCGCCAGAATAGGCGGGGCGGGACGGGCTGGCCCACCTGAGAGTGGGCTTCTAGCGGGGCGGGCTGGCCCGTTTGATAGCCCTAGTTGATGAGAATGAGGCATGACAATATGTTGATGAATCTCGTTCTTACGTTGATTGTTTACTTTAGGAAAAAGGATAACGGTCGGTTGTCTTTTGGGGGGAGGGTGAATAATAGAATTAGGCGTGATGCACTAGAACGTGTTATTGGAGAGGGAGATAGGAATTGTGTGTGGGAGCTAAGAATGAACACAAATGCATTTCAAACTTGTGTCAATTGCTTCAAACCCGTGGGGGTTTGGTCGAGGATGGACATGTTAGCTTACCCGAGCAAGTTGCAACCTTCCTAATTATTTTAGCTCATCACAAAAAAAATCGTAGCATACATGTTAGATTTTACCGATCAGGGGAAACAGTGAGTAGGTGATGCATATGCATCTTGGGTGTTTTTAGTCTTAATTTCTCTTGATTATTATGATTATTTTTGTGATTTATTTCTCTTAATTGATCAATCAAACAAACTTGATGTGTTTTGAGTTTTGTTTATGTTTATAGAATATTTCACAAGAATTTTAGGTGTTTAAGACCACTTAAGATTGGATTGAAGAAAGGAGAATGAAGAGAGTAAGAAAATTGGAAGAAATTTGAAGTTCAGGACTCACGTTATACGTGAGATCCCACGTTATACGTGGGAATTATTTCTCTCTCATCCAGTAGCTCCACGTTATACGCCAGGATCCCACGTTATACGTGGGAATTAAGACAGCAAGTGCAGAATGCTCCACGTTATACGCCAGATCCCACGTTATACGTGGGAGTCAAGACAGCAAACCCAGATTTGGGCAGAAACTCCATGTTATACGTGGAGAAGCCCACGTATAACGTGGGAGATGAACTCCAACGTTCAAGAAGCCCATCTTAACCACTTCAACCAAGATATTTCAATTCTCAAATCCATTCATTAATCAAGGACAAATTTGAAAGATTCAAGAGAAGATTGATTGAAGATTCAAGTGAAGAGATAAGAATTGTAATCGTAGAAGATAAGATTAGATTAGATTAGATTTGAATTTGATTTGATTTGTAAATTAGTTTTAGATTAGTTTTAGGATTATAAAAGAGAGATCATCTCAGCACAGAGAGATCATCAGACACAGCATGTTCACTTCATAATTTTTAGGTTTTAATTTTTATTATGAGTTGCTAAACTACTCCATTGTTAAGGGTGAGGAGCTCTGTTCACCTATCATGAGGTAGTCTTTTGTACATTCAAATATCAATTCAATGAGATATTTTCAGTTATCTTCTATGCATGATTTAATTTTTTGTTCTTCATCTTAATAGTTTAGAATCACTGAGAGGTGTTCTATGCTTGTCTAGGGCTAAATTAATTAGATTGAGAGATCTATTGATTTATGCTAGCTAGAAATTGAATCACATAATCAATTAAGTCTAACTAGAGATAGTCAAGTTAATTGTTATGCAACTAATAATTCTGTGAGTTAAAATTGGATTAGAAGTAGTTTGGATATTGTGACATTTAATCTAATCTAGGATCACTTTTGAGACTCATAAGGATTAGAATCTAATTTAGAACTTCACCTATTTATTTGATTGATTGACTAAGAGATTAGCTTTTGATTAGGTAAATATAAACTAAATTGCTAAGAGATTAGGATTTAGTTACTCTAGATTCGTTGTGCTTGATTTCTGAAAACCTTATAATTGTAATTGAATGTATACATTGGCCCTCAAGGGAAAAACATCTCCAAAGCTCTTAACATCTCATTCCATCATAGTAATCACAAGTAAATTTTTTGTTCTCTGTTCTTATTAATTTCGAGTTACATACCATCATTCTCTCAAATTTTATTTTGATCTGATTAATATAGTTGATAGATAGTATTGCTTGGTCCTTTATTCCTCGTGGGAACGATACCCACTTCACCGTGGTATTACTTGTACGATTCAGTGCACTTGCCGAGATCGGAACGTATCAGTAGGTATTTTCATAGAGTCTTAAGTGCGGTTATCCGTGTTCAAAGCATTCTATTTGTTAACCCTACACCTGTTGAAGAAGATTGTGCAGATCCCAGATGGAATAAGTTTAAGGTAATTTCATTCTTTGTGTATGTTCGTTGGTCATATAAGGTATATTAGAACATATCATTTTAATCACCAAAATGTTTCTGTTAACTATATAGGGCTGTTTGGGGGCATTAGATGGCACGTACATAGAGGTAACCGTCCCCGAAAGTGATAAGCCAAGATACATGACAAGGAAGGGTAAGGTGTGTACCAATGTTTTAGGTGTGTGTAATCGTGACATGAGCTTCATCTATGTGCTCAGCGGTTGGGAAGGGTCTGCGTCCGATTCACGAATACTCCGGGATGCTATCACACGTCGGAATAGCCTTAAAGTTCCTGATGGTAACTTTTAGTTCAATTATAAGAACTAGATAGTTGTCTTAAATTAGGGTACCTTTGTCACCTTAAAATTTGTGTTTGATGTGTTATTGATAGGTAATTACTATTTAGTTGATGCTGGTTACACAAATGGTCCTGGATTTTTAGCACCCTATAGAGGTACCCGCTATCACCTGAAAGAGTGGGGCTCGGTTCGCTTGCTCCTCAAACATACCAGGAATATTTCAATAAGAAACACTCTTCGGCAAGAAATGTCATTGAGAGGTGCTTTGGGCTACTTAAGAAGCAATGGGCTATTTTGAGAAGTCCTTGCTTCTACCCCGTTATCGCTTGTTGCTTGCTGCAAAATTTTATTCAATTGGCTATGGATGTGGACCCGGAAGATGATGCAAGCATCCTAGATGTGTTCTCGGAAACCGTATAGGGTCCGAAGGAGGAGAGGATTCAAGTTGTTGAGAACAACGCGGAGTAGACTAAAATGCGTGACACTATGGCTGTTGGAATGTTTGAGGAGTGGAGAGCAAGAGGGCTGGCCGGTGTATAGAGCCTATGTCTCAATTGAGTTGGTTGCTAGTGTTGAGAGTTGATGTTAGTTACAATAAGCCTTGTTATGTGTGTTGTGGTCTATTTCCTATGATGTGTTGTTTATATTTCATAATTAGATGATTTGTACTTTGCAGTCGGCTTTGTATTAAGGTGTCATGCTTGAACACTAACTCTTTGTGGTTTGTATTTGAATATTATGAATCAAAATCCTCATGCTTACATTCCTTCTTTAAAATTGAATTTTCTGCAATAGAATATTATGTCTTGCTTATTTATATGCTGTAATGAAAGAGCAGAATTTTATGCCTATGAGTAGCAGAATTTAAATGGACAGTGGCTGATTTGTGTCAGTTGTTTTTTAATTTGGAACAGCAGATCATGGACAAACGCATGTGGTCTAAGGAAGAAACAGAGGCGTTCGTTGGATTCATGGAAGAATTTGTCATCGATGGGACGCGGCCTGATTGTGGACAGTTCAAGAACACAACCTTCGAGAAACTTGCCTTGAAGATGATCGAAAGATTCCCTAACTGCATGCTTACGTCCAAACATTGCAGAAATAAGCACAAGCGAATGAAGGAAAAGTACCAGTATGCTGAGGCAAAAATTAGTCCTACTAGTTTTTATTAAATCAAACATGATATTGAGACACAACTAAATTTAGTCCAACTTAAACCAAACACAATACACAAACTAAAATTAGTCCAGTATTTCAGTCCCAGTCCCTCAGTATCAGTCTCTGAGTCCCAGTCTCTTTCCAAACGCTACCTTAGAGAGCTGGGGAGAGACCTCTCTATCAGAGAATATTCCCTTATGTCTCACCTCTACACCTTTATACAAAAATGGAGACTATACGGGAGTATGCACCTTATTACTATTATATATGGAGCTCTTTTTTCTAACACAAGAATACTCTTAAGCTTGATGAGTCCTAAAAAGTAGGGCCGTCAAAATGGGTCAAACCCGTCAGGTCAGCCCATTTATCCGTCTAAACGGACGGACTTTTTTGTTTTTGAGCCCGGACCGTTTAAAATCCGGGCTTAAATGGGCTAACCCGTTTAACCCAGAAAAATTCGGAGCCCGTTTATTTAATTTATTTTAAATTTTTTTAAAAAAATAGCATTTTTCCTATATTTTATCTTATTCGACCCAAAAATTCAATCCATCAACTAACAAACATTGTTTTTTCTAAGTCTTTTGGCTAAAAAAAGATATTTTTTGTCAAAAGTAATTTTTTTAAGTTAAAAATTAAAATTTTTATTTTTTTTAAAAAAATTAATTATTTAATTAAACAGGCCAGCTTGTTTACCCGTCGGACTGACCATAAAAAACTAGGCCTAAATGGGCCAGGCCCGCCCGTTTAACCGCCCTACTAAAAAGAATACCTCAAATGTTTAAATCTTTTGTGGTACAAGAGAGCCTTCCGTGGTGCGAAGTCCATGATACAAAAAGAGGATTGAGTATTGACCAACCCGGACTAACTAAAAAAAACAAAAAATACAACTACATGATTAGTACATTGCAAATGCGATAACCAGTATAGATACAAGTATATGGAAGCAACAAGTATATATATATATATATATATATATATATATATATCATTAAATTGGACACAAAATCACAAATTAAATTGAATAATCGAATAACAATAATAGATTGCAAAGTAAAGTAGCAGAATCTGCAGGATGGAGGTCCATATCAGTTTTCAAAAGTAACAACAAATCATGGTTATTGCATAACCAATCATACTAGCCTCCAGGTACAAAAGCAGCACATGTACAAAACAAATCATGAGAAATCAAATATATCTCTATAACAATCACTAATTATTAAGCACCTTGGGTAGAAATGCATATCAACTCTACATAATAACAAAATCATTACTAACAACTCAGTAAAAAAACAGAGATTGAAGTTAATTTCATGTGGTGAATAGCAGAGAATAGGAGACATTTCAGTGACTCGCACATACCTTAATCTAAGAATTATAATAGCATCAAAATAAAATTTAAAATAAACTAATGCACATATATATAAAAGATAATGTATAGAAAAATACCCAGGGTGGAGGAAGGATGCGAGCTTCAACTTGAGCAAGACTTTCACTGATTTTAGATTCCAAACTCCTTAGCATAAGGGTCTTGATCATAGGCATTGTGATGTACTGTCTGAACATTAAAAAACACAATGAATTAGGGGGAAGAAACTTGAACATAAAGATGAAAGTACATAGAATATATTTAATCAACAGATTATGGAGAGTATACACACTACATAAGTAAGTAGAATTAGAATATGATGTCACTACGCTAAGAAGACATTGAATGAAATCAGAAATACTCTTCTCCCTTGGACCTGCTAGGTGAGGAACATATGAGACATTGAAAAAAGATTATACAGAACACTAAGTAGTAAGTAGCAGTCTTGCAGTTAATATGTGGTCATTCTAATTTCCCAAATACTATGATAATAATAAGATTAATACTTAATACAATCTACTAAGCAGACCTCTACAATAAGAACAATCATGGCTTCAACTAAACCTTAAAAAACCAAAAATTAAATAAACTTTAGTTAATTTTAAAGATTACCTTTTGTTATTGCCACTTAACAAGACCATTGTTAGATTCTCTGAACTATTAAATACAATATCTTAAAGGTTCAAACACGCCTGCAACGTAAAGATTGCGGCAAAAGTGAACAATGACATTGTGATTAAACAACCATTAGTCCATTATGACACACAAACAAGTAACAACCATTGGTTGATCAATTTAATTGTAATATCCATTCATATTATAACACATGAATATTTTTAAAAAAAGTATTTTTTTAACAACTTGATGGAAGCACTCCCCTTAAGAATAAAATGAAGGTGTTTGATTTACTATCCATTAATCCGATGTTTTATTTTTAAAATGTATATAAAATTCTACTATTAAGATGGTGGTTGGTGGAGTATTAAACTACTCTATATATAGCCTATAGGTGTAGTTGGGAGTTGTCTTGTAAAGTGTAAGGTCATCTTAGGAATTACAATAAATCAACAAGAATAAAAAGAACTCTTTCTTTAATGTTTTTGTGGTTATTTTATGTAGTTTATTAAAAAATAATTAAGAAAGACAAATATGCAAAGGGATCATTTTGAATGGGTTTTTTTTTTATTTCAGAAAAAGAAGAATAATGAAAATCGGTGACTTTCGTTTCCGTGTTAATAAGTCAACTTTATTTTTTTTAAAAAAAATAATTTGTAGGTATGAATAATCCAATTTAGCTCCTTTGATTTGGCTCATAGTCATTGGAAACCCAGTAGTGTACCAAATTAAACAATTGCAATTGCAAAAACCCAGCTTCTCCTCAAACTCAGTGCCAAACTACTAAACTAGTGGTGTACGTGAATATGGCAAATAATAAGGAGGTATTCCTGAGTTTCAGAGGAGGAACGCGGTTCCAATTCACGGATCATCTGTATCATGCTTTGTTGCGAAGTGGAATCAACACGTTCAGAGATGATGAGCGTGTGAAGAGTGGTGATAAACTAGAACCTCTTCTTATGAAGGCAATCCAGAATTGCAAGATGGCCATAGTGGTGCTGTGTGAGGACTATGCGTCTTCCACATGGTGCCTTAAAGAGCTAGTCAAGATCATTGAGTGTCACGAAAAACATGGGAAGCAGGTTCTGGCAATTATTTACAGAGTCAAGCCTTCAGATGTGTGGGAACAGAAGGGTTCCTATGAGAAAGCCTTGGCTATACTTGAGAAGAGAGAAGACCCTGAGAAGGTCAAAGCATGGCGATTGGCTTTGTCCAAAATACAAAAGTGGTTCAAAGTAGAAGACTTCTCCAAAGCAGGCGACGAGCTAATGCTAACAAGATGGGTCCTTTGCACGGAGGACATGTAAGTTTTTTTTTTTTTTTTATCCTTTTTTTTGTTTAATTACTTCTCAATTTTTTTTTTCAAAATTGATGGTTAGTATTTCAAACAATTTAAATTTAATCGTTCCATTAAATTTTTCATAGGAAATATAAGTATATGTTTTTTTTTTAAAACAAATAAATTATAATTTTTGTCACAAATATTTAAAATAGAGTAATGCTATCGGCCACCAAAATTAGCTACCGGAATATAATATACATTAAAATATAAAATACATATTAAAAATAATAAAATCATAATAACTTATTTTGATAGTTAATTTTAATGTCTAAATAAAATTAATTTCCATGAATTGTAAATGTAAAAGAGTTTTACATATATATCCAATCAAGTGTTATCATATTATCAAAAACAATTAATTTTTCAAACACATTACTTCTAAAATTATATAACAACCATGCTAGGTAACCAATTAAAATTCAGCCAATAACTTAAAATAGATGTTCTATTTTTTATGTTTTGGATATTCTATTTTTAAGTTTCGGACGTTCTTTTTCTAAAAAGGTATAAAGTTTTTGTGGTTGTTTTATGTTTCAGATGTTATTCCATTGTGGATGTTCTATAAACAGTAGTTTCGGATGTTCTATTTTTTGGTTGGTTGTTTTGTTGGCTAGAAAATTATTGGTTACCTATACTTTTTGATTATCTAAATGTAAGTCTGATTGAATGATTATGTAAAGAGAAAGTCTTAGGAGCCAACATTATACTTATAGGCTCCCTATGGACTCCCTAACGTTCAGGGGCGGATGGTAGTGTATTTTAGGGGAGGCCATTGCCACCCCTGGATTTTCAACTTCCTTCTAAAAAAAATTAAAATTAATCAATTGGCTCCCCCTAAAATAATGAATTGGCCTCTCTAAAAAATAATTGGTCTAACTTTTTTGTTTTCTTTATTTAGTTTGGCCATTTGTTTTTTTATAATTGGGCTTACAATGGGCTAAAATTTTTCTTGAAATGTTCTTTTCATTTTTTTTTAAAATTACTTACTTTAGAAAAGGCTGAAAAGTCATATATCAGGCTAACACATATTTATTTTTTCGGTTTTGCTATTTGAACAAGTAATTTACTAAACCAAGTGGTTAACCAAGTGATTTACAAAAATAACCACCACTTTCACTCTCTCATTAAGAAACACATGTTTACACGCATTTAGAAACTGCTTGTTTCTTCACGCCGCCAAACACCTTCATCTTCTTCCAGATCTGCATCTTCTTCTTCGTTCGTCATGTCGTCTTCTTCTTCTTCTTCTTCTTCTTCTTTTTATTCTTCTTCCAGATCTGCATCTTCTTCTTCTTCTTCTTCTTCTTCTTCTTCTTCTTCTTCTCTGGTTTATGTTGTTGCTGTTGTTGTTGTTGCTGTTGCTGTTGTTGCTGTACAGAAATAGAAATCAAAATTGTGTAGAAATTTAAAGCAGCATTGCGCAGAAATATAAAGAAACATTGCGCAGAAACAGAAACCAATAATGCGCAGAAATATAAAGCACCATTGCGCAGAAACTGAAAGCCATAATGCGCAGAAATAAAACATCCTTCTTCTTCTTCGCAGAAATATAAAGAAGCATTGCGCAGAAACAGAAACCAATAATGCGCAGAAAATATAAAGCAGCATTGTGCAGAAACCAATAATGCGCAGAAATAGAAAGCACCATTGCGCAGAT
>JASCZI010120989.1:35293-49435 GCA_036250425.1 Stylosanthes scabra | reverse complement strand
CATAAAGCAACATTGTGCAGAAACAGAAACCAATAATGTGCAGAAACAAATTATTGGAAGTTACGTACCACTCAAATGTACTCCATCTTCTTCTTCTTATTCCTTCGTTCCTTCTTCCAAGTCTGCATCTGCATCTTCTTTTACTTCTTCTTTTTTTTTTCTTTCCTTTCTTCTTCCATGTATGCATCTGCATCATCATCATCTTCTTCTAACAACAAAAATTGAAGAAGAAAACAATGATGAAAGTTACAGAACGAAATCTAACAACAGAAGAAGACAAACACGATGATGAATCTCACAAATCAAGCTAAAAAAACGAAAAACGGAAAGAAATAGATTGATTTAGTTATTTGTTTGGTTAAATAACTTGGTTTGCGTTGTATTAAGGAAAAAGAGCGCGTGAAGTTATTTGCTTGGTTAGCTACTTGGTTGGTAAAATCATTTGATCAGCTAGATTTATTCTTATTTTTTTAGCAACTGGGTTATTTTTTAAAAAAATATTATAATAATTGTTCAAAAAAAAATATTATAATATTTTATTATTTGCAAAGCTATTTTTTTATCATTTGTTAATGACTTTTTTTTTTACAATTTACTTATTTTAATTACATATTATGATGCTAACTATATTTTTATATATTGATAATTTGTATTTTAAAATTTGGATATAGATATATCATAGATAGAGATAATAGTGTATCACTGTAGCAATTAGTACATTGGCCACTCCTGAAAAATAACCCTAGCTTCGCCCCTGCTAACGTTGGCTTCCTAGCATTACTCATATCTAAAACTTTTTACACTGTTAATGTATTAAAATTAAACTTTTGAATTTATCTATAAGTTTAATTTTGATTTACCGAAGCTGGAGGTGTAAAGACATATCCAATCATATTAATGTATTTTTTTTATAAAAAAATTAATGTATTTATATGACTTTAAAAATGATAAATTTAAAAATTAATTATTTTTTAACGATGTAGTAAAATTAATGTTATAAGAAAATTACCAAAAAGCTAAAAAGTATTGAAAGTTACCTAACCTAATTTGATTCCAAACTCTAATCCTACCCGGCTAAAATCCCCAATGATCTTAACAAACGAGAACCTTTGTACCAAAAAAAAAAAAACCAACGAGAACCAACACTGCGCTTGTTGCCGTCATGCCATCCTCGTTACGCGGCTTCGCTTCTGCCACAGTCTTCTCCGTTCCGCCCAAGACCGTTCAGGTTCGATGGCTTTTGGTGGTAGTGTCTGCAATACTTCCACCCTTGCCACTTCAAACCCTTTGCCTTTGCGTTTGCTTCGATCTTCGAAGCTACCGGTTGCATCGCCATAGCTGTTGGTCTGTTGGTAAGAGTAATTCTGGAATTCCAATTGGTTTTCTTGACGTTGATGGTTTTATATTTGCATTAAAAAAAAATCCGTCTGATCCTATAGTTTTACTATGGAACTGTGATCTGGTTTTCTTAATTCAAATGATGATATGCTTGAATTGAAACGGCACACAAAATTAAGAGTCAGAAGAAAGTGTGATGAGTTGTTTTTTTTTTTTTTTGGACAGGGATGAGTTGTTTATTTGAGTTATTTTAAAAATATATAATTTAGGTGCCAAAATTCTTTGTTTACTTTTTTTTTGAGTTATACTAAACGTGTGTTGACTTTCTAGTATTATTCCCTTAAAGATGGCAATTTTTTTAAAAATAGTATTCACATTTCTTAAAGTAAGAAAAAATATGTGTGCAGGTATGAACCAGAGTTTATCAAGAATATTGTTAGAGACACTGCTAGAACATTACCATTGCCTGAACCAACCCAGCATGTAGTTGGACTGGAAACTCGCTGTGTAGAAGTAAAATCACTGCTAGATATTGAGTCTAATGACAATGTTTACATGTTGGGAATTCATGGACCCGGAGGAATAGGCAAAACCACATTGGCCAGATGTCTATTCGACAAGATCAACCGAAATTTTGAAGCTTCATGTTTTCTTCGTGATGTCAGAGAAAAATATGAACGCCGTGGAGGCTTAGAAAGTCTGCAAAAGACACTTATAAAGGACATGGGTGAGGAGCTAATTACTGAGCTTGGCAGTGAATTTAAGGGGGGATATGAAATCAAACGCATGCTTTGCCACAAAAGAGTACTATTAGTTCTTGATGATGTGAATTCAATAACACAATTGGCATCGCTTGCTGGAGGGCATGATTGGTTTGGTCCGGGTAGTAGAATCATTATAACAACAAGGGATACTGATGTGGTAGACAAGCATGTGATGGGTCCTGTTGTCACCAACAAATACAAGGTGGAGTTAAATGGTGATGATTCCCGAGAACTATTTTCTTGGCATGCTTTTAGTAGCAAGGAGCCTGCACAGGGCTTTGAAAATGTTTCAAGAAATGCAATAAGTTATGCAAAGGGCTTTCCGTTGGCTTTAGAAGTGATAGGCTCCCATTTAAGGGGTTTTGAAAGTGTGGATAGATGGGAAAGGGAACTGGACAAGTATAGCATTGATCCAAGCATTCAAGAAGTACTTCAAAGAAGCTACAATAGCTTGTATGAACTTGACCAGAAAACTTTCTTGGACATTGCTTGTTTCTTCAAAGGAGAGAAATGGGAGTATGTTAAAAGGGTATTGAAAGCTTGTGACTTCTATCCAGTTGTGCGATTGTTCATTAGTAAATGTCTCATCACTGTAAATCAAAATGGCTGCTTGGATATGCATGATCTAGTGCAAGACATGGGCAAGGAGATTGTAATGAACGAGCCGTCAACAAACCCGGGTGAACGCAGCAGATTATGGTCTCATGAAGACATTCTTCAAGTACTCAAAGATGGCACAGTAAGAAATCTTCTCTCAATTTACTCTGTGATTTAGAGAAATAAATTTATTTTACAAGACTTAATTTGTTCTTACTTTTTAACAATGGCAATCTAGTTAGTGTTGATCCTCTGCCTCTGTTTCATAGGGAAGTAGTTCAATTGAAGGCATAATGCTTCACCCTTCTACACTTGAAGAAGTAAACTATGAGATTAATAATGCCTTTGACAAGATGGAGAACCTCAGAATTCTAATTGTTCGGAATACAAAATTTTTAACAGGACCAAGTCATCTTCCAAATAGTTTACGATTATTAGAGTGGAAAGGGTATCCATCAGAGTCATTCCCACTAGATTTTCATCCTCACAGAATTGTTGACCTCAAGCTACCTCACAGTTCTCTTAAATTGCAAAGGTCCTTTCAGGTGCACACTTTTCTCCATCCCTGTTTTTTTCTTAACAAGTCATTTAAGGGTACACTAAAAGTAAATAAACTTTTACAGGTATTTGAGGATTTGACATTTATCAATCTTTCCCAATGTCAATTCATTATTAAAGTTCCAAATATGTCTGGAGCTAAAAGCCTAAGAGTTCTCACCCTTGATAAATGCAATAAGCTGGAAGGATTTGACGAATCCATTGGATTTATGCCAAACCTTGTGTATTTGAGTGCTTCACAATGCACTAAGCTCAAAAGTTTCGTACCAGAAATGTATTTGCCATCTCTTGAAGTGCTTTCATTTTACTTTTGTAAAAGCCTCCAAAGCTTCCCAGAAATCAAGCAAGAGATGGACAAATCATTAAAGATTAACTTGGTAAATTCTGCAATCGAGGAGTTCCCAGATTCCATTGGTAATCTTACAGGCCTTGAGCACATAGACATCTCTAATTCCAAAAGACTCCGTTATCTACCAAGTAGCTTCTTGAAGTTGCCAAAACTTTTCACATTGACAATAGAAGGATGTTCTCTGCTTGTAAGATCATTTGAAAGGTTTAAAGGACACAGCAGTCCAAATATAAGGAGACTGAATTTTGGTGATGCTAATCTATCAGATGAAGATCTTCATCCAATTATTCAGGTTCTTCAAAACCTAGAAGACATCAATGTATCACACAATGATTTTGCATCCCTTCCAAATTGCATCGAAGGATCTTTGCAGATAAAAAGTATTGATGTGAGTTATTGTAAGAGTCTTAAGACAATTCCAGAACTACCATCAAGCATTCAGAAAATAGATGCAAGATATTGCCTATCCTTATCTTCAAAGTCCTCAACCATGCTATTGTCCAAGGTACTCTTACTATTAAATGCATATATGGAAGATTTGATGGCTAGAGGAGTCAATAGAATTTATTTTTTTCTTTTAATAGCTGATATTCCTTTTACAACTATTTTTATCTGATGGGCTTGCCTTAATTTTAGAAACAATTTCAGTTTGTTGTGTTACTCTCTGTTAAAAGCAGTTTCTCCTCTCTTTTTATTGTGCTTTGATATGCAGATTTTACTAGAGACTCAAAGAATTGAAGTTGTGATGCCAAAAATGAAGATACCCAATTGGCTTGACTACAATTGCAGCAAAGGTAATCCGTTGTTTTGGGCACGGCGAAAGTTCCCTGTTGTTGCTTTAGCATTGACGTTTGGGGGAGCCACTGGCCGTGATATTGATAAGATATTGATGGAGTCTCTAGAATTCTGGCCTCAGGGTGATTCATCAAAATCCTACACCGTTGGCCTCAACTTGTTTATAGCAGGCCAACAAATTTTTTGGAAAGAGTCCAAATATTTCAATGTTGGGGAAGATCATGTATTACTTTTTGATCTACGAGCTTTGTTCAGTAACGAGGAGTGGCATGATCTTGATGCATATCTTGGAGATGATTGGAAAGCCATTCATGTTGTATGTGAATCAAACTTAACTCTGAATCGTTGGGGAGTTCATGTTTACAAGAGAGAGACAAACATGGATGATATTTCTTTCAAGCATCATCCCAACCTCAAATTGCCAACCGAGTTGGTTCCAGAAAGAAGTCCACAAGAAATTCGGCAAAGAATTGGACAAGTGATAGATAATTTGCATCCAACTGAAACATTTGGCAATAAGTATTTGCCTCTTGCTGGTCTGGAAGAAAGTCCATGTTTTTCCAAGGCATTGGTGAGGTCTTACAGGATGTCTAAGGCTGATGAAGCTTCTTCGTCTTCTAACTATGGGGCAAGTTTGAGGAAAGAATCCGAAGAATCTAATTGGGACGCGTTGAAGTTATCAGAGTTGATGGAGGAATGTGTGCCAAAAGATATTGCTGGCTCATACTCTGCTCAAATACAAGTTGTAAAAAAATTTGCAGAAGAATTGTTTGAGGCACGTGCACAATTTATGATGGAGAAAGGGTGTGACACCTTGAAACTTGGCATTCCGATTATTTTAGAAGAACACCATAAATTTTCACCTCCAACCTATCGTTATTGGGGAAGACTAGATTTAAAACATGCAGATGATCCAATATTCAAAGCAGTGATAAGGAGGGCATTCCAACAACGATGGAGAATTGAAAACCTCCTCAAAGGATGTATGTACAAGAAGATTGTTCCTGTTGTTCTATTGAATTTGAAACGCCAGCGTCCATCCTTATGGGACCGATTGTCACAGATGGAAGAATATGATAATGATCCTGTGTTGGAAGAATTGTTAAGAAGGATAGAAAAAGATGCTATGGAGTGTAATAAATCATATGGTGATTTGAAGGCTTGTATTACTTATATTGATGGAAGTGAAATGGTTTCTTATGAATATCTGGTGGAAGCAATTTATATGAGAGCATATGAGAATATGGAAGATGGAGTCATGTCTGACTGGGGTAGGGCAGAATTGGAATTATTAGACAAGGCCAAACTAAGTATGAGAGGATCAATGTTTGGTTGGGGAATGCCTGAGATTAGTGGAGCTAATACTAAGAAGACATCTTATGGGACAATAAGAGTGGCACCAGAAGATCAAACTCATGATAATAATAATCCAAGGCAACATAGCTGTGGTGGAGACAGATTCCAAGGTACTTTAGTAGGCTATTTTCCTTTAATTTTTATTTTCTTTTACGATCTTTTGTACGGTCTTTTGTTTTTTGTTTCGCTTATGCTTCTCTTTCTTTGGTCATTCATTTTCTTTTACTTTTAGGGTCTTTTATGTTTATTTTTGTTTTTATATTTACTTTTGTTTTCATGCTCTGTTATATGTATTTTTATTTAATTTTGGATTGTCTTGTTTTATATTTTATTTTCTCTTGTTTAAGGTACTTTTTTTGGTAATTTAATTTGAGGTATTTTGAATGGTCTAAGTAAGTTGTTTGTGTATTTGAGAATGTAATCTTCAATGGAACCAGAGCACTTTAGATTATATTGAAACTCAGTGTTTAATTTCTTGGTCTTTTTTCATTTTTCTTTTCTTTCTTTCTTTTTTAATTTTTTCAAAAGAATGCTAGAAACCAATATCTTCAATAAAAAAATAAACAATTAATTTGTATTAATCCAAATGTAAGGTAAAATTAAAATAAAAGTGAGGTGTATGTGTATTATGTGATATGGTTTGTTGGGATAACTAGCAGAATACCCGAGCAACGCACGGGTTGAAATATATATTTTGTTGTGGATAATAATTTTATTGCAACACACATTTGGAATATTATAACCTAACAATAATGCTATATGTACACACAAACACATTAGATACATATAGAATATTTATTGTAAATAAGTATACCATGTGAATGAATATACCATGTGTTTAATGTGTATATAAATATTTATTGATAACCTAATTAATATCACACGTGTCATATATTTTCGGCAAACGCATATCCATAGACAATTACAACAACAACAATATGATTACAAACATTATTTTTTTAAAACAAAAGGCTGTGGACGTCAATTCTTAAGTACAACGCACGACTTGAGCAACCCTACTTATGTTGAATACATATCAATATTCACATAAGCGATGCCAAATTCTTATACAATAGTGTTAACCATTACATATCATTTCTTTTCCTACTAATATAAACTTTGATATTTCATATTAAAATAGTTACTGCTTAAGAAATACATAATATGGTAGCACAACGATGGTGGCGCCCTTTGCCGGTGAAGCCTTTTTTTTTTTTTTTTGATCTTCTCTCTTTCCTGGCGACTTCACCCCCTTCTTCTCAAAGCGCTTTCTCACCGTCTCTACTCTCTCTCTCTTTCTCCTATGTTCTGTCGCTCCCTCTCACCGTCACCTGTGATGGCGGTGGCATCATCTTCCTCGTCGCCTCCCTCTTCTTCCTTTCTTTTTTTTTTTTTTCTCTTTTGTTGTTTACTTCTTCTCCGTCTCTCGTCCTTAATGTTTCAATTCGAATATGTGAATGAGGGTGAGAAATCAAAGGAATTCGAAGCTAATAATACCTTATTGCATTGCGTACATTGGAAGTCGTCCACTTTCCTCATAATCCTAACCAACTATCCTCCTTTCCAAAAAGAAACCCTATTCACCTTTATCAATTACATCACTTTCACTCTTTCCATCTATATTTTTTAATCACTCATCACTTTCACTATGCTACTCTTTTATTTTTTTTAACAGGTTTCAATTTTTTTAATGAATTAAATCCTTGAAAGGGGGGAATGACACTATCACATTTAACAACATTAATTGAATTCTCTTTACCACGCAACATTTTTTCTTTTTCGGTTCATAATGAAGCTCTAGCCATCAAGGTGAGAATCCTAGTGCTTCTTCCATAATGTTTTGCATTTTTTATTTTCCTTTTATATAATAATGTGCCATTATTTCTTATTATTCAACTGTTATATGAATTTCAACCTTAATTTGACGGGTTCCACCTTTTATAAGTTAACATTATATTATGGTAAAAGTTTCAAGTATATCGGTGTACCGGTATATCTATAATTTGTACCCGTTGATCTTAACTAAAAAGGATAAAAAATATATATAAATCAAAATTAACGTTACAGATTACAGGTATCTCAGTGTACTGATATATTTGAAACCTTTCTATATCATATATCATATAAATGAAAAGATATTTTAATATTTGAAATGTTTTAATATAAAAATATTTTAATTTTAACAACTCTTACACAATCAAACTTTTTTTATAAATTAAGCTCCTCAAAAAAGTTTTCCCGTAAACAATAGACATATTACCTATTAAAATATCTGAGTCCTCACTTGATTGAAGCAACTCACCTATTGAACTTAAGCTAAGACCAAGTTTTGGAATATACTTGCAAGTTTTAGGCCTAACAGATATTCTAAATTGGAACATAAATTTATATGGATGAAAAGTAGCTTGGTAACTTCCTTGATTGGACACAACAGAGAACAAATTCATCACATAGACCTTATGATCCTTAAATCTTGTTATCATAACCTTCTGAGCGGTTGTTTGAATCTAGGAAAGGTAATTTTACCCGTCCCCGTGGATACCCGCAAATTTTATCTGTAACGGGGACCTTTGTGGGTATTCGCTAAGCGCTTGCGGGGACGGGGACAGGTACCCTTGAGTAAATTGGGGCGGGGGCTAAGAGTGAGGTACCCGCCCCATAGATACCGGCGAAATACCCACCACAAGTGAAATTATCTAAATGTCCTTAACTATATATATACACACTAAATAAACCTTAATCTCATACCCATTCTCTGTGGATCTATGTCATATTAAACTAATTATTGTTAATTGTTAATATTGTTGATTAAGAGAGGATGTGGATCTGTATTCTGTTAAGCTAATTTATTTATGTTTGTTTATATTAATATGTTAGTCTGGGCTTATATATAATTATTTTTCAGGTTTTATCATATTTTCTACTCCAGAAAACATGAATACAGAAGAACCCTTCACAAGTGAAAGTGAAGCACATCATTTAATTGAAATTTGTTTAGTTTAATTGTATGGCTATTTTAATTTTTAAAAAATTACATTTAAATCTATGGATATCTGTGGATATCCGCATTTTCCGTGGGGATCCTCCCACGGATACCCGTCACGGATATGGGGCGGGGGGCAAAAACATAAATGGGGGCGGGTGGCGAGAGAGAGGTACCCGCCCCCATGGATACCCATCGTCATCCCTACTTGAATCTTACAACCCTGCATATATAACACACCATTTAGTTTATACAACACTAATAGAAAATATAACAAAAGAAATAAAAATTAATCCTAATCGATTCATCAATGAGAATAAGCTCCAATGAACTTGGGAGAAGTTGTGCACTGAAATGAGGAATAAATTACAGCCTAATGACTCTAACCATCACATTCCAATTTTCCCTTTCAGATTGATTTTGTTAATCATATCCAGAGGCATTCTCATTGTCACAGCTAAAAAAAAAAGCTTTTAAACAGAAAGTAAGTAGATATCAAAGGATTAAGAATAAAAACAAAGAAACATTCAAATAGAAACTAATGGATTGCATGTGAAAAACACAGAACACATTCAGCATATTTATACCAATCCAAGAAGATAGTTTTTGAAATTTGAATCCACAAAATGGGAAAGAAGAATTCAAACAACAAATCCATTGCAATTCCTTTCCAATGTATCCCCAAATTTTGCCAAAATACAATAATGACAATGAATAGTCACTTCTTGATTTTCTATTTAGGGTTTAGGTTCAAAGTGTAGATCAAATCATTAACCTAAACAAAATACTAATAACACAATACAACCACTATAAAAACACCTAAAGAAAATCAAATCAAATAGCCACTTTTAAAGAAAAATCAACATATAACAAAACACTAAAAACACAGTTACCACATCCCATAATCGAAAAAATGTATGGTTTCAGCAAAAAAAAAAAAAAACAATGAACCATAGAACCCAAAGAAAATATTAATCGAAAATAAAATGTTTGAAGAGAAAACCACAAGAATATCGAATCAATCAATATAAATTAACACAAAAAAACAATGATAAAGATAAACTATAAAACACAGGCTTTCCTGAAATTTCTATCACCAACTCTCCTCCTTCCCAATATGAAATGCCGATCAGCCATGTCGTGTACAGTCAACAACTGTTAAAAACAATCCAAGAAGTTTTGCTGATTTCACACAGAAATTTCACCAAATCTTGTCCTTCCACAGCCAGAATGACCAATAAAAAAATGCTGAACAGTGCCCATTGTTGCCTGCAGAGCGGCGGAAGTTCTGAAACCCTTTTCCCTTTTTGCTCTGTCTTATTTTCTCCTTTCTACACACTTCACTTCACTTATACAATTTTTTTTCTTTTAACTATATATATTTTACGCCAACGTACTGAAACACTTTTTATTATGAACAGTGCTACGAAGCCAATGTTATGAAGTCATTAAGGAGCCAATAATAATTTATCATCAAAATTTATATGAAGTATCATCCGTAGTATGTATTGGCTCCCTATGGATCATAATGTGTTGGTTCTCTAATTTTTTTTATTGTTATTTTTTAAAAAACCTTTCATATGGACCTATATCTCTGTATCTATTCGATCTTAGTATTGCCCGCAAGATATTTTTGATCACTCATAAACAATTATAATATTTTTTAATTGAAAAAAAAAAAAAAGCTCAAGTTCGCCTGGGAATATATTTTACAACTATGGGCAATTAATTTATAACACAATTAATGTATTCACCATAAAAGATATCTGAGATTATATGAAATTGTATTTTAGTGAGATTGCAAATAAAATCATTAGAGTATATTTATTTGAATAATATCTTATAGTCAAAACTTGTATTATTTATAATCAAAATGGCTGTCTAACACAAATACAAAATTAAAATAAAGTAGAAAGACTAAGAAAATGCTTAATTAAGTTAAAACCAAAGGATAATAGCATATTTTTTTTATTAAAATGTACCAACTCTATTCTTGAATTTATCGTTATCTCAGCTTGTCATAAAAAACAATCATTTTTTAAACAAAATAAAAATCAAAGCATGCTTCAATGAAGAAAGAGAAAAAAGAGTTAAAAATCAATTAATGTAAATTTTAAACTATTTTAAATATTATGAGGCTCTTGAAGAAGTGAAGAAACCTGGTAATATACGCAATAACATAGTAAGTAACATCCCAATGAATCCAACATTTAAATTGGAAAACTAAAGAGAAAAAAAAATCAAAATAAGAATTTGCACTACTTAAGGTTAGTGAGTAAAAACATCTTGCAATTTGAATATTGCTAATGAAATATGTAAGCAAAGAAAAATAAGTATTCCACTTGTATATATGACAAGACGACAACTTCTCAATGGTTAAACACAAAACACATCAAATGCACGATGTACAAATGCACCAGACTAAGTAGTTACTACTGTGTTCCCAAAAGATAGTTAGTTGTATTTGTTCTTGGCCTTAGGGCCTTCACCATACCAAAAAAAAAACAAATTATGCATATTTAAATGTAATGAGGAGGTTCTATATTCCTTCAACAGTGCTTTTGCAAACTATCAGTAACCATGAGTAATCTCCTCTTTCCGTCATAATCATCCAAGTAGTATGTTATAGGTGAAATGCTAAGAAATTATGAAGGATTTGCTCTGTCACAATGTCACATCCAAATAATCCAACCACAATAAGTGTAGGCCTAGCAGTTGACAACTCCCTTTCACCGGAATGTTCGGCTTTACCCTTGTCCATCATCATCGAAGGGAGAACTCCATAGAGCACTGACATGCAGTAGCCCCCCTAAGCATCAACAATCACAAAAAAAAAAAGAAGATAATAAGCACTTGTTCTAACAAAATCTTAAGAACCAGGCCATCTCAATCAATGCATATTGAAGACAAACTAACTCAGTAACTTCCTCAACTTACAGCAATATCTGTGGCAGCAGAGAGCATCTGGAAATGTTATTGAGACAAATAAAGAAGGTGCAACTACCATTGTCACAGCTGTGAGATTCACTTTATTCTTGTCCCACCAATTTTTCTGTCCAACCAGCTTTGTTCTTCAGTAGCTTTTATACTTTGAAAAACCAAATTAAGAAATGAAATCCATGTGTTGATATGCAATAATCTGATAAAAAAGTTCTAATCACATTACATATATGTAAAGTTACCTTTTGTGCTGAAGTGGAATGCTAAGATAGGCTTTTCAATTGCTCCTCGAAGAATTCTGAGAAGGCCATGAGGGTACCAATAAGAGACGTGCCTAGTGCAAAAAGTGAGAATGCTCCAACCATAAGTGGAACACCACTCCATCTCACCCTAAGCCATTTATATTTATCAACTTTTGGTTAACTAACTTCCGTTTATAAATTTCTCACTAAAAAAATAAGCACAAAGAACTGCAAACATTAAAAAGAAAAAGATGGTTACTTATATCAAGCAAGAGTGTCGAGGGAAAAATTAAAGTTCAGATTCTTACCTGGTGCTATATCATGGTACACAAGGAAAAAATTAATTACAGAAATTATTGGTGGAACTTTTGTCCAATTATTGTTGGCTCCTACTGACCATTCCCTAAACACAACAGCTAGCACCTCAATAGCGAATAATAAACCTGCTAACAAAAATTACCATCATTCAAAGTTGAAACAGACATACCGCTAACATTGGGAAATATTTCCATAACTCATAAAAAATTAGAAGATACTATGGGACTATTGTATGTCAAGAAAACAACTCCCTCCCTGATCCCAACAGACTTTGAATCAAGCTTAGAATAAGGCAGTTTGTTCAAAGCATGAACTGGATAAGGGAAAGAAAAATAAAGAAACTTAAATACATAATATACATAATAAGACTATATGCTCGAGGACAAGAAACATGTAGGTGCTTCTTCAAGTTCAATTCTACATAAAAGTGAAATATGAAATGGACTGTAGAAAGGAACTTCTCCCATGAAGACAACAACACATAAAAAAAACATCCATTCTATGAATAAAAAAAATGAATTATTGTAGTAGACAATAATGTAAAAGGATGAGAAAAGAAAACAAATGCATAAATTCTAACTATCAACCTAGACATTGTTGCCTTCTAACTCCTCCGTTGGTCATATGTAATAATAGTTGAAGTAAGGATTAAATTTGTAAATATAGATGAACATGTGATAGAAAAAGACCTACTTTCTTGCCCCTAACAAAATTGCATGATATCAAAAGGAAAAACCGACACCAGAATTAAGATGGGAAATAATAACACCATGGATAAAATGACTCACAATCTGCAATTAAGAAAAACATATAATAAAATGCATTTTTCTACATGATTAGTAAGATTTCTATTAATAGTAGTCATAGCAAACAACTTAAATCAATATTATGGTTGTTGCAAGAAGTAAGGGAAAAAATGTCAAAAGGAATTTGATTCATAAGAAAGAGACTAAAAAACAATAGCTAAAAGACTAAAAATCTTTTCCCTTGAAGCATGTTCAAAGGCACCAAGCTCAAAAAAGCTACGATCCTAATATAATTTTGGGTGTCTCAATATACAACATATGAAGAGGTGTAATTTATTTTCAATCACAAAATGAACAAATAAATCAATGAAACAAAAGTTGGAGTTCCAACTGTTGATTTGGTTCATGAATAAAGCAATGATGACTACTCCAAAAATAAAGTAATCCAACCTTGCATTGGCATCATCTTCCATACTCATAAGGGCTCGTATACCTCCACAGCAGTTGTGGTCAATGACTAAGATGTTTTCAACCTGAAATAATGAAAATAATTATTGCTCAACAAAAATCTCAATAAGGTCAAGATCAACCATTATTTAAACCAAAATGATTTTCAACTTTTGCACAAAATAAAAAGTGAATACAATTAAAAGTTCCTAGATCAGGGCAATAAGCCTTGACTTATACTTTGAAGGGAAAAAAATGATGCTTTCTTTAAGACTCTTTACAGCAAACTCTAGTGCAACATTTACTTCTGAGGGTCCTCTCAACATAAGGGAAAAGGAATTAGAAAGGCTAGTATGGTATCTTTTTCTATTCTAGCTACAATAACAAAATGTAAATGAAGACACCCAAATATATTGAACAGAGTGTAGTATATACCTCAAAGGTGGGAACCAAATTAGCAACATTGCAAATCACAAATGCTTCTCCGGGTTGGAATCCCAAAATATCCAAGAGGCAAACCCTGGAATCTGTACAGGCAATAACCATGAACTGTTTCAAGCATTGTTAGTCAAGAATATTTATTTTTAGCTAAGGCTTTAGTGTTGAGAGGAGGGGATGGTGTTAAAGGAATAAGAAAATGGTAAGAACAATTTACCTTTGGTGCTTGATCCTTAGCAAGATTTTCAAATTGTTCAACGTTTTCCCTAAT
>JASCZI010120989.1:18586-35283 GCA_036250425.1 Stylosanthes scabra | reverse complement strand
GAAATCAACATGAGGTAAGTTTCATCCTTTTGTTAGGCATCAGAAATGAACATGACTGAGTTAGACTGTGGCTTTTTTCTGATGCTAAGGCTTACATATATTTATTCTTAAAATTTAAAAGTCTATCTTTCAGACTATCAAATATTTCACATCTGTCTTCAGCTTTAGATAAGATTTCTAGCTTGCTTTTGTCAAGTTGCTGTGTAGATCCTGGAGACCCAATAGAAGCCTTTAAAGCAAAACCTTGACTTTTTTTTGGAAGACATTTCACTGGCTTTCATGACAATAAGATGACAAAGCAGATATTTGAATGAAAGCAAAGTAATAAATAAACTTTCATCCCCTAATTTTGAAATCTTTCAACAGAAAAATGCAAGAAATCAACATATGAATAATCAGAAAGAGGCAATTAACAGTTTACATCCCAAAGAAAGTAGGTAAAATTAATCATAAATTATGAACCCTACAAATCATAAACCCTAAACCCTTAGCTCCCCCTATTATCTTTGTGGCTCCAATTCAATCCCACCCACAATAACAACCTATCCTTCTTAACTCCCTCTCCCAGTCCCACGATTCTTTGCAATTTGTTATAGCATGCTTAGTAGCCTCCAAAGTAATCTCACCATTATTAAATATTTTATTCTTCCTAGTTCTACATAGGAACCAAATTACACAAAAAAACACCCATACCTCTTTTTATATGCTTGACATAATGTTTGTTGTCCATGATTTAAAGCATTGCCTACAATCTTCTGGCCACACCCACCTGAAGCCCCAACTTTAAAGGTTATATACTTATATTCACAAAAAATATACAAAAATATATTCACACACTATTATTATTATTATTATTATTATTATTATTATTATTAACACACGAAAAATAGTCACAAAAAAACACACACTTAAAAACTATATTGTTGATGTTGTTGTTGTCAGAAAATTATAAATTTTTGGATGATTATATAATTAAAAAGGAATAATACAAACCTTAGCTTCTTGCCGAGGTGATGCAGATGGCAGATGCGACGAAGCTAAACGCGGAGAAGGCGGAGGACCGGAACAACGCAGAGCAGACTGAAGTGCAAAGCCGCAGAGACGCGGTGTGAGAACTCTTTGATGTCTTGGTCACCGCAGTTGAAAACCGATTCCAGCGGTGAGAGGCCACCGTGGAGGCGCTTGAGAATGCGCCGAGGCGGATCGGATGCTGTATCCAGGTCGAAATCGAGAAAGAGAGACCTAGAAAGAAGGATAAAAGCTTCCATGGGATGTTGAGAGATTCAAGATGAGTGATTGGAGAGAAGAATAGAAGTGCAAGTGAGAGTGAGCCATATGGTTATGGCTACCCACTCCATTTGACTGATTGAATTTCTCTTTCTCTTCTTCTTTTACCTACTACTGTTACAACGTCATTCTCCCACACTTTTCAGAAATCCCTCAACCACTATCCTCCTTCCCGAGAACAAATGCAGAAGACGCATGAAGAGTGAACAGTGCAGCCACTTTCTTCTTGGCCCACAAGATTTTTTATTCAAAATAAAGCTCAAGTGAGCCTGGGATTGACACCTGGGCTTTCACTTGTTCTTTTATAACTGTTTAAAAGATATCATAGTTCTAAAATTCGAATTGGTACTATAGTTATTGGTTTAGACTTTCCACTCAACTGAAATATTTAATTATTATAAAATAATTATAAATACAATTATGTTACGCTACCAACAAATATTTAAACAATAACCAATAAAAATTTTATCACCATCACCTTCCTGTTTCTTCTTCTTTGTCCACATCACACGCATATTGCATCCCATCTCATCCCATCCTCTCTACATTCAACAACATGCTTTTAGCTTCACGAGGCCCAAGCTCCATCACTTGTCTCTAGCGTTGACTTCACCATAAGCAGTGGTCTCTTCAACGGCTTGAACAACAACATCTTCAGCCTCAAATTTAAAGGTGATGCAGAAAAATTAAGGGCAAAATCCAACACTTCTATTCTGGAACCAAAAACCTTATCCTTTCATTGCACCATTCATCAATGGCATCATGTTTGATCCCTTCAAGACCTTTGAAGCTGAGATGAAGGACACCCTCAATGAAGCCAGCAACCCTCAACAAAGCCAGTAACTCTGGCATCCCACCTACCACGATTGGTGCTCTCCACCTTTGCAAGAGTTGCTATAAGAGCATAATTGAAAGCATTAAGGAAACTTTCGAGCTTGTTCAACATTTTAGATGATTACTTGTTTCTGTTTATATAATCATTTATTTCTATTTAAATGATCACTTAATTATACAAATTATTTTAGATGATTATTTGTTTCTATTTAGACGATTACTTACTTCTATTTAAATGATCACTTAATTATATTTATATGATTATTTATTTATAATCTTCCAAAATATTATTGGCTAGTTATTATTTAAAAGAGTATTGGTTATCAAGACTTTTTCTTATAAATAAAATAAAAAATTATAAGTAATCAATATTTCTTAACTAATAAATTAATTAAGAAATTAAAAGAACATTTAAAATATTAAAAACAAAGCATTCTATACTTCACAATTAAAAACTTCTGGAAATCAAATATATATATAACTCGATAGATATTTTTTTAAAAATAAAATATTTTAATTTAAATTATTGACTGATGTTGACTGAATTTTTATTGATTATTCTTATAAATAATAACAAAAAATCTAAATATATTTCGCTATCTATATCTCTTTTATAACACTAAATTTAAACCTGACCAATTTACAAATTGGACAAAACGTTCTTTAATAATTACAAAATTTCAAAGCCATCCTTGATGAAATTAAGAATTAGACAGATCACCTTTCTAGCTGACCTAAAGGATTGTCCTAGTGATATGTTAGTTCCTAGCTGACATGTCACCTCAGGTCAACTCTTTGGCAACTTGCTTTGCAAATGGTCTGATTGGGTGTTTTAACGTTAGTACTTTTTTAATAATCAAGCAAACATTTTTCCTTGTTATGTTAATTAAAAATTAATTAACAAATATAATTAATTAGTAACAATTATATATATATTAGTAATATTATATGTATTATTTTAAATTTCCATACATATCATTTATAGCACCGAAAAATATAAATATTTACATAAAAATTTTATTATTGTGTTGATGTTTATATTTTTCGTGTTATAAATAAGATATACGAAAATGTATAATAGTCGGTATTTTTTTTGTATGTATGTGGATGTTTGGTGTACGAATAGTATCGGAAGCGTTTCAAGCATATCCGAGAATCAGGTGTTCATGTATTTTTAGTCATTGATCTTAATTGATTCTAATTATAAAATATAGAGTCTTAAATGGGAGAAATCGACTTAATTGCTTAAGGACCGCTCTTGGAGTTTCGATTCATTAAGGAGTGTCTTGTCCAAAACGAAAAAGCTCAAGGATCGGGAAGGGCGTTTACTATAAAATATATATATGATAGAGATCAATAGCTAAAAACACAGAAATATTGATGTTCCGAGTATACTTGAAACATTTTCAATAGTATATTTCATATAACTTTTATAGGTATATACAATGGACAATTCTAATATGAAAAGGAATTTGAATGAATAGAATAGAGGTTGTCTGTAAATTTATTTTAAAAAAATTATTAAAAATATATGACACATTTTCTAATTATCTATTCATGGGTGAATGCTAGCCTACACCTGCTGTAATCAGGTTAATGATTAACCGTGTCCTTTTTAGCGCCGGTTCTTGCATTGCTGTCAGTTAGCTGGATGGAGAAAGTCGTATTTACACTCCAGCCCTCAATATTGAATATAATTAGTGTTGGTGTGACTTTAAATGGTATTTACCTTTTGAACCCGTTGTGGTGTATTGGGTCGAGCAGAGGGATTTGTTTTGCTGGGCTAACAAATAATAAGGCAATATTAAAACAAAAACTAATGAGGAGTGTTGGATTGGATGGCAAAGGCATGATACTATGGGAAGGTGAAATTGTTTACTTGTTCATTAGCTTCTTCCCAGCTCATAATCTCATATATACAACAAGGAACAAATCATGCTTCTTGACTTCTTCCATTTTCTGCTGCAAGGGTGGTGGGGATAAATCAATGGGACATAACTAACTGCAGTGGGAGTGGGTTTGGGTTGTGGATAGTATAGTGTAGAGTGTGTGAATGCTTTTTCAATTTCCTCCATTTAATTTAGAATAAATCTAGGCTTACCATTATATATATCTGTACACACCATTCAGTGACACTAAAAAATATAAATATTAGCACAGAAATTTACATTTCTCCTTACTAATACTTATGTTTTTTCGTGTTGTTAAATAGTACACGTAATATTACCCTTTAATTTATTAACATAAATATTTGCTATCATTTTCTTTTTTATAGTATTAACATAAATATTTCTTAATGGATATATATATTTGTGTCGAACAGGGGGTTTACATTGTAACTTGTGGGCAGTTGCCCCTACGTAATAAAAATTATTTTTATTAAAAATAAAATATTATTATAGTAAAATTCAATTAATGATTTCATTTAGCCAGAGATTTATATTTTTTAGTTTTTTCTATCCAAACTTTAACATTTACTAGTAAATTAAAAAAAAATTGTATTACACATATATTTCTGATGATTAGTTGTCAAATATAAAACGATTAAAAATCATTTAAAATTTAGTTGAAATAATAAAATATTTATATCATTAATTATTAGGTATATATAAAATACAATATTGCTACGTGTAGACACGTACACATCATACGCATAATCCTACTCCAGTTGCATCCTAGACGCGTGTTAGTCACGAAAAAATCCTAAACTTCAGGAACGCGCCTCACCACTCACGCGAGCCAAAGCCACTTCCTTCCCCACTCACGTTTTTCTCAACCGTTTCTTTTTATAAAAAAAACCCTAAAAACACGAAAACCCTCACCCACAACCCACAACTCTCACTAACAGAAATCTCCTCAATTTCCCAACTTCCTCCTCATTCTAAACCCCATAAACGAGCAGAAGTGTGAGGCATAGAACCACACAGACGAATCGACGATCGCTGATATTCAATCCCTACTTGAGTAGAATTTGGTCGAGCAGAGTTCCAGTCTAAACAACCCCGAATCGAGGTTCTAAAAGGTAATATTTTGATTTCGAAACCTTATGGTCCTGCATTCTGCTCAAAATGCATAAACATTCTTATTTTGTATATAACTTGTTTTGGATTCTGCTGAAATTGGTATGAACCTTCTTATTTTGGTTTATGTATATAAAAGTAAATAACTCAAATTGAGTCTAAATACGGCTCAGATTTGGTTTATGGTTTAGTGTTGTATATCTTGAATGTTATGGTTCTGGCTTGATTTGTATGAATTTATGCTCAAACGGGTTCATAGATTATGGTTTTAGTGTAACTTTCCTGCTCAATTTGATTGAAAAATTCTGCTGAATATATGTTCTATGTTCATGTATTCTACTCAAAAATGGACTCGCATGCTTAATTTGGTTTTGGATATGATTTTTTTAAGGTCATTGAATGGATAATGATCACTTGGTTTTGGAAATTATGCTCAAAATTATGTTTTGTATGTGTTAATTCAATCTGACTGCTTGAGAACCTTATTTAATCAACATTTTGAGTGTTGTTCAAGTGGAATTTAAGGGATTTGGGTTTAGGTATGTAGCATTCTGTTCAAGATTAGTTTAGGGTTTTACTAAACGTGGTTCGTAAATTTCTGCTCAAAATGGATAAATATTTATACTAAAATTTGTGTATGATTCCTTTTTGAATGTGTTAAAAGTTGATTTGTATGGTTCTGCTCATATTGGTTTCGGATTTTAGTATTCTGCTCATGTTAATGAGTTATATGTTCATATTCTGCTTTGGAAATTATGCTCAAAATTCTGTTTTGTATGTGTTAATCGTTGATTTCTTTGTATTCTGATCATTCTGATTAAAAAATTAAATTCTGCTCATAAATTACTTGCATCCTTATTTTGGATTTGAAACAAATTTGTTGAGATCATGGAATGTTGAATGGTATGTTGTTTTGTATCATTTTAAAATGGAAATCTGCTCAAAAAAGGTCTTGCTTCCTTATTATGGTTTGGATATAAATTTTTTAGATCATTGAATGGTTAATGATTACTTGTTTGTATGCTGCTTATTTTGATACATAATTAATTTTTTTATTAGCTTCTTATTGATCAATAATCGTTGCTTAATTAATTTTTAAAATTTTGCTTGATGCCCACGAGAAATATGAAATTAAAGATTGGACAAGCGTAAGTTCAATTGCAATTTGTTTATTAGCTTCTCATTGATTAATAATCGTTGCTAAATATAAAGTTCAAAATACAGGAGAAACTTCAGGAATTCAGGAATGAGATCATAAATGAAATCCTCCTTAGCAAAACAAACAAGCTCGTTGGAAAAGCAATACAAGGGGCAATAGACACAATCATCCACAAACCTTCGGTTGCACTACAGAGCCCATACGTTCAAGTGACAATGAAAGAATTGAACAAGTTTAAATGAAATAATGATTTGTGTTGGATGTATGAGTACATGTTAGGAATGATCAGATCTGATCATTGTTTGTTTGTTACTTCCTAACACTTTTTGATATCATATTTTGAGCAGAATTTTAAAAAGAATTGACCAAAATACAAAACAATTGATCGTTAACCATTTTTTAGCAAAATTTTCCTAACAAACTGAGAAGGATTTTCCTAATATTTACCAACTTGAGCATGCTTACAAAAAATAAAACTGAGCAACATTTTGACCCTTTAATTATGAATGCTAACGTTATGTTCATATAGAAATAAATTGAATGGTGAAAAATATAAGAAAAATAAAAAATTAAAAAATGAGCAGAATTTAGAAAAGAAATGAGCAGAATAGTGTTGATGTCAATGAACATTTTATTTTCACCAACAGCAATCACAATGATTCTCAATGAAACAGTCTTGAATTCTCAACATTAACCTCAGACAAAGCTTTCATTTTCTTCTTGTTGGAAGAACTTGCAATTTGTTTTTCCAAAGTAGAACCCAACATTTATTCCTCGGATGCCCTCTTGATCTAACACGTGTTGGGCGATGCAAATCATCCATCCATCCAAGGAACCGTCTTGATGTGTTACACCCGTTTTAACTTCTTTCTCTTTGGCTTTAAAATCAACCATCACATTATATGCCTTATCATACGCACGGTGAAAAATCGCAGCCAAACCTTTACTTTCAGATCCAAATTCACACATTTCAATTGAACGGGCAAGCAATCCTTTGTATATCACTCATCTCTCATCCAAAACTGGTTCATCATAGCTGCTCCTTAAATGTCCTCAATAAAAACAAATTTGAGCAGAATTTAGAAATAGAATGAGCAGAATTCTTTTACTCAATAAACAAAAACTAGAATCGAATGAATCTAACAACAAGATTAAACCACACCAAAACCCATGCATACATTTAACATTTAGTAAAGACAAAACAGAATCCTAAATCAATTGCACCTCCTCATGGATGGAAATCAGATCCTGATTGAAAATGAGCAGAATTTTGAATAAGAATGAGCAGAATTCTGGTAACTCAAAAAACAAAAACCAGAATCAAATGAATCTAACAAACAAGATCAATCCACACCAAAACCCACTCATACATTTAACATTTAGTAAAGACAAAACAAAATCCTAAATCAATCAACAACTAAATCAAAGTCACTAACCTGCATTTCCACTTCCAATTGCCCTTCCTCATTGATGAAATTCAAATCCTTATTGAAAATGAGCAGAATTTTGAATAAGAATGAGCAGAATTCTGGTAACTCAAAAAACAAAAACCAGAATCAAATGAATCTAACAAACAAGATCAATCCACACCAAAACCCACTCATACATTTAACATTTAGTAAAGACAAAACAAAATCCTAAATCAATCAACAACTAAATCAAAGTCACTAACCTACATTTCCTCTTCCAATTGCCCTTTTTCATTGATGGAATTCAGATCCTAATTGAAAATGAGCAGAATTTTGAATATGAATGAGCAGAATTCTGGTAACTCAATAAACAAAAATCAGAATCAAATGAATCTAACAAACAAGATCAATCCACACCAAAATCCACTCATACATTAAACATTTAGTAAAGACAAAACAGAATTCTAAATCAATTAGCAACTAAATCAGAGTCATTAACTTGCATTTCTTCTTCGAATTGTCCTTCCTCATGGATGGAATTTAGATCCAATGGATTAGAACACCAATTGTTCATCGCAAATACACAATGATCAAACAAATCAAGATCAAATAATAAGACGAGACGAAATAAAATACCCTTAATAAGAGGAAGAAGAAGGAGGAGGAGGAGGAGAAGAAGAAGAACCAGACAACGGGAAGGAAGAAGACAAAGAAGACGAAGATGATGATTAAAAATAAACGAAGAACAGGGCACAAAAAAATTAAAAATCGTTGAATCAAAATATCAGGATTTTAGGGAGGCGTGCTAAGGGTTTTGAGTGAGTGTGTGCGTGTGTGAGCTGAGGGCGCGTGTGAGATGTTTAATAATTATAATGTGTATGTGTGTATTATGTGTACGTGAATAATAATTGTATAAAATATAAAATGAGGATATAAGGAGTTTGGTGTATAATTTTTTCCCTAAAATATCATTCATTTATATATATTTATAATAGAATGTTTCATTTAGTTCTCAAATGAAAAACTTAACCTCACATTTATTATCATTACATGTATTCAATTTATTAAAAAATAAATTAATAACTGCACTTAATAATATGCTAAATTGAATTATAAATAAATAAAAAATTATTTAATATTTTTGTGTCTTTTAATTATAAATAAAATAATATTTAATATTGTCTTAATTGTTTTTGGGATTTCAAAACAAGTTTCATTATAACGTTACAACATATATTTAAGTTAGCTGACATATCAACATCTGACCCATATTACCAATAAAGAGAGGCAAGATTTTCATGCCAACTCATTTTTGGCCCAAAAAAATAAACACATTTTATTTCTATTTATCTCATGACCCTTCAACTGTCTCAAATTTCTTTACTCCCCAAACATGGATAACTCCATAAAAGGAGGATAAAACCGACGCGACAAATGAGAGGTCATAAGGAGAATTCAACAAGGACACGTAGTGCAAGAATCCTACACGCGTCCACTATTTAACGCATCGACCACACCAAAAAGCACATGGTTAATGAGAAACCTGATTTTAGCAAGTGCATGCTAGCATTCACCTAGTGGATGTGAGTGAATTTTCATCTATTCATCGTTCTATATCTTCCTTATAATATGCACCATATACAATCATGTACCGCCATGTTAGGCAACAAGATCAGATGAACAATGTGAGGCGACAATAACAATAAAAAAGAAAAACAAAATAAAAGAAAAATAAACAAGAACAAGTGAACTACGTGATTTTAGGTAGATTAACAACATAACAAAAAAAAAAAAGAGTAAGATTTGTTTATTCCATATGCAACCGCGCACTAAACACCCAAGAACAATCTGATCATATCCACAAAATAACTAAAAGTCTAAAATGGACTCTCAATCAAACAAACAATTCTTTTGTGTCTGTCTCAGCAAAAAATCGAAAGCTTTTGAATCCCTGCTAAATCTCTGCAAATTCGTGTCCCAGTCGTCTAAGCTACAGTCTTTCAATTCGGTGCCTAGTGCTTTTAAGGCCAAAGGAGAACCCTTTGCAATACTTAACGCCTGAGTAGCAAAATTTGCAAAGTTTTCAGTTGGTTGACTCTCACCGAATGCATATTGATAAAAGAGTTTGAGAGAGTGTTCAGGATTTAGCTCCGTCATTTGATATCTATTAATTTTATCACGATCCCTATGTCTGTTGAGCAAAGTTGGATGCCTTGTTGTTATAATAATCCTACTACCAGGACCAAACCAATCGTGGCCACCGGCCAACCATTTCAACTGATCTATCTTATCAACATCATCCAACACTAAGAGAACCTTTTTAGTACCGAGTTTGCGTTTGATTTCTTCAGCTCCATCATTTGTGTCACCTTCACTGCTTTCTCTCTTCTCGCCCATCTCAGCTAACAACATTGACTGGAGATCTTCTACTTTTGATTTTTCTCTGATATTAGAAATAAAACTTGCAGCGGTATATTGGTTATCGTTGCTAATAATGTTGTTATAAATATACGCAGCAAATGTTGTTTTGCCTATGCCAGGAGGTCCATGAATTGCTAGCATGTGAACCGCATCATTGTTGTCTTTATCTAGAAACAATTTCACCTCCTCCTCATCAAAATGAGAATCTAATCCAACTATGGCGTCTTCTTTGATTTGTAAACGCAGAGGAGGCAATCTAGCAGAGACGTCTTTAACAATCATGCGGATAAGCTTAGTTTCATACCTACAATTTTAATTTATTGAGTTATCATTAGGTGATTTGAGAGTAAATGAAAAAAAAATATATTCTTTTCAATCATTTCACATACTTTAATATAAATATTTACTAATAATTTATCATTCAGCTAACATGTCCGTGTAAGAATTTTCATTTGCTATCGACATCCCTAATAGTTTTTCTAATTTATATTAGCTAGCTCTTAGTCCAAGGCTAACAATTAAATATTTAGTCTAACATTTCAATACTGTAGTTTTAGCTAATAATTTCAAACATTGATAATTAATTACCATAGGTTGGCTTATAGCATTACTGATAATAATAAGAATTTAATTTTAATACATTGATAGTCTAAAAATATTTTACACATAGATTCAATTAGATAGCGTTATATCATTAAAAACTAAGTTCTTTTTCATTTAACGCCGTGATTAGTTATCAAGACGAACAGATGTGATTACATGACTGTATAAAACGTTTTACACTGTCGTTGCATTTACGCTAATGGTTTGACATTAATCGGTCTTTATAAATGTAAAACTATAAATATCTTAGTCTTTTTAGAATTTTAAAAAAGTTATGCCACGTAAATGTTAAAATTAATCGCTAAAATTAATTACTAATATAAAATATATAATAAGATATAAAATTGTTAAGCACAGATGTACCGAACAATGATCTAATGGACCTTAGTCGTGAGAGGAAGTAGACAGTGAGAATGAGAGAGAGAAATGTTCCTTCCAAAGGGAAGCACTCGGAAGAGTCCTAGGGCTGGATCCGAAGAAGGTGATTGATGTGGTGAGAGAATAGCACCAGAATCCCAGAATTAGGATTATGAGTATTCTAGGGCTAATATGGGAGATTAGGGTTTAGAGAATGCGTACCTTGAGGGGGTGTTGCCCCCTGCTTATATAGTGGCGGGTGGTTAAGATTCGGATGGGATCTCTCGTGATCTTATCGAATCTTTCCACTTTTAGTTTGATCCTTAACCTTTTAGCTTGATCATTGACTTATAGACCAAGCAAGTTGATCATTGATTTAATGGATTGGGTCTTTATTGGGCCGGTCCGTAACATTGCCCCCACTCGGGAGATAAATGCGTTAATTCGATTTCCGAGTAGTTTTGATGAACTTCCGACGGCTTTCTGTATAGCGCCGGCTTTGTCATTTTTCTTTCGGCGACTAACGTGTCAGACTGTTTGTGGCATGTCGCTTTGCTTCTCTTTTTGTTGACATGGCAGAAAGAGTAGTTACTTTTGCACATTTTTCGAAAGAGAAGGTAGTGGGAGCGGTTTTCAAGATTTCAGTAATCGTCCCATCATTAGTACTCTTGCCCCTTTTTGGATTCTCGAAGCGTGTTTAATAAGGCTTGATAATTAAAAATTGAAACTTTTATCAGGAGTCATTTACTCGTCTGAGGATGCGGCTCCCATGCTCAGATTTTCAGAAGGACGTGATGACTCGCTGTCGCGTCGCCGTTAGCCAACTTCATCTGAATGGGTGGGGCTTTATCCTCGCCTTTGAGAAAGTGTGTTTACACTATGGCTTCCGCCCCACCATCAGACTTTTCTTTTATATTTATGATGTCCACTTCCTCCCGGGTGGTTATGGGTACATCTCCTTCCGGGCGCGCCAAGGCCGTAAGCTATTTGATTCTTACAAGGATTCTATCCAAGAGTTCAAATGGCATTACTTCAAGGTCGGCAAGCGCGCCTTTTGGCTGAACCATGAGAATAAGCCTTTCTCTTGGGTTTACTGGAACCCGGAAGTGAAGCACTTTGCTGTGTATAACTTGGAACCATTGGAAATAGCTGCCTTCAAGTTTCTTGTTTCTCTTCCGAGCGATTTGCTGAAGAGGAACAAGTTTACTTGTAGGTGGATTTTGGACGGCTCTGATGCCGAAGTTGGGAAATTCCTTGGTAAAGAATTGTTGTTATTTCTTTATTGTTATTATATTCTCTTTTCTGCTGTGTTGGTTGTTGCTAATTCTTGACTTGTTTCGATCTTGCAGACGACTTATTAGACGTCAAGATGAAAAGAACTAAGCTTGATGATTTGATGGCCAAGATGGCGGATCCGTCGAGGATGGGTCCCCGTGCGGTTCTTCCGATTGGTAGCCCATCTGCCACTGCCACTGCTGCTGCAGCTGTTGCCGCTGCTTCTGCCTCTGCTGCCGCTGGCCCTACTCCTGCGGGGTCTTCTTCACAAGTGCCCCCAGTTCCGACTGCTTCTGAGACGCACATGTCGAAGAAGCAGTCTTCTAAGCATCCCAAGGTTGTGAACCTTGAGGATGAGGAGGGGTTTAAAGAGGATCCTGCTGCGGATTTGCAGAAGAAGCGGCGAAGGAAGAAAATCAAGGTGGATGAGGCTTTTGAGAGGGCGCTAGGGGAGGACTCCGCTTGGGAACATGATGTCGATCCCCTCAAGGTGGCTTTTCCGGAGAGTTTTGACTATTGAAAGGCCTTGAATGCGGGCTTGACGTCTACCCCTGTGCGGGAAGCCCTTAACAAAATGCCCCTGAAACAGCTTCTCCGCCAGTCTTATCATCTCTCTGCTCAATCTCTTGCTTGTCTTCAGGTAACTTGAACACTTTTAACGTGTTGGTGAATATTTTTTGCTTGTGTTGCATAGTGTTTTATTCCCTTTTTTTGGAGCAGGTGGGCGTGGAGACGGCTCTGGCTGCGAAGGTGAAGGCAGAGAAGGAGCTCTCGACCGCCCTTGATCAGATTGAGGTTTTGAAGGGGGAGAGAGATTTAGCCTTGCTTTATCTGCCCCTTAAAGAGAAGGTAGATACCCTTGACGACGAACTCTCCGAGAGGACTGCTGAGTACCGATCCGCTTTGGATCGAATCGCTCTCTTAGAGGAGGATAACAGGGTTTTGAAGACCCAGTTTGAGTCTTCACAGCTCTCTTTGGAGGGGGAGAGGAAGCGGTCGGAGGCAGCTGAAAAGCAGGTGGTCACTCTTACCTCTTCGCTGAAGACTTCTCAGGCGAAGCTGAGCAAAGCTGTTGAGGTGTCCGAGTACTGGCGTGCTGAGTGGTAGCAGCTCGGATCCGAGGTCACAGTGATGTGCCAGGAGACTTTGGAGATATGCCTGGACCAAGTCTCGCATCTTTGTCCTGTCGTGGATTTTTCTGCTATTACTTTGAAGTCCCGCTGGAACCCGAAGGGCAGGAGGATCTTCGTTCCCCGGGAGTCGGATGTGGGGGAAGAGCTTCCGCAAGCCGAAGAGGTCGTGCCGGAGAAGGATCCGGCGGTTGCTACTCAGACTTTGCAGCCGGCGGCTGGAGATGTAGCAGGAGGTAGTGGGGAATGCCCCACTGAAAATTTGTAAAAATATTTTGTTTACTTTGTTTGGCACTTGTGCCTTTTCTGTGGATATTTTGGTCACCATCAGTAGCCTTTTGTGGATATTCTCTCTTTTCGGTCACTTTGTGACCCTTAAAGAATATTTTGTCTTGTTTTATTTGCTCTCTTCCATTTAGCTGCGCATTTTGTACTTCGTTGTTTTACGATTTCCCTCCAGAGCTCGCTGTTTGTTTTGTCATTCGATGACTTTATGCCACTGCACTTTCGGCATTCTGTGGTGCCTTGTGCTTTGGGCACTTTGGTGCTTCGTGTTTTTGCACTTTGGCACTTGATGATGCCTTGTGCTTCTACTTCGTGGTGCACTGTTATAATTGTATTTTTAAGTTTTCTTGTCGCGATGTCTTTAATTCTGACTATCGGTTTGCATAACTTGTTTGTTTTTGCAGCTCAACACCGGGTGATCAGTCCGGTGAGGTGTCGTGGTGTTTGTTCCGACCACTTTATAGGTTGCCCTTTGGGTTGATTTTAAAGCCTTAGTTTTTGGCTCCTGAGCTCTTTGTTCTCTTTTTTTTTTTGAGATTCAGAAGAAGAATGCATAATGAATAATGCTTAAAGGGAAAATGACAAGTATTATAAATGTAGAAAATAAAGTACTTGTTTATTAATAACGGTCAAGGTGACCGGAACGCTTACATGCTACTACGTTCTGTCTACATGTTGTACCTTTTTAGGTTTGTTATGTGCCAAGTTCTTGGCACTTCTGTCCCTTCAACTGTATGGAGCTTTTATGCGCCTTTTCCGAGCACTTTGACCACTTTGTAGGGGCCTTCCCAGTTTGCCCCCAATTTCCCTTGGGCGGCATTCTTCCCTCTTATGTCAGCCCTTTTAAGTACCAGGTCACCTTCCTCGAGCTCTCGGCTCTTTACCTTTTTGTTGTATCGGGCTGCTAGGAGTTCTTTTGCCACCTGCTGTCTCATTCTTGCCTCTTCTCAGACTTCGTAGATTAGGTCTACGTCGTCTTCTCTATGCAAGTTGTTTTCTTTCGGGCTGTAGCCTGATACCCGGCCGGTTTCCTTAGCTATTTCCAAAGGGACCATTGCCTCTGTTCCATACGTAAGTCGGAAGGGAGTGAACCCCGTCGACGATTGTTCTGTAGTTCTGTAAGACCAGAGGACACTTCGAAGCTCTTCCGCCCAGTAGGCTTTCTTGTCGTCAAGCCTTTTCTTTAACCCGTTTAGGATTATTTTGTTCATGGCCTCGACTTGTCCCTTGGCTTGGGGGTGTTCCACAGAGGAGAATTGCTGATGGATGTGGAAACCTTGTAGAAATTCTTTGAATTTCTTGTCGGTGAGTTGGGTGCCATTGTCAGAAGTGATGACTCTTGGTTCTCCGAATCTAGTAATTATGCTGTTCCATACAAACTTCCGGCATTAGGCTGCTGTGATTAATGTGAGTGGTTCTGCTTCCACCCACTTGGTGAAGTGGTCAATGGCTACAATCAGGCACTTGACCTGTCCGGGCCCTTTTGGAAAAGGACGAAGGAGGTCCGTTCCCCACTTGTCAAACGGCCAAGGAGAGACGATAGTTGACAGCTCAGTGGCCGGTATTTGCTGCACCCTGGCGTGCTCTTGGCATCTTTGGCACTTTCGGACGTATTACACAACGTCCGCCCTCATTTGGGGCCACCATAAACCTGCGAGGAAAATTCTCCAGACGGTGTTTTTAACTCCTTGATGCTGGCCACAGGCTCCTTCATGTACTTCTGCTATGATGGTGGGGACTCTGTCTTTTTCAACACACTTGAGCAGGGGCATAGCCGCTGCCCTTCGGTACAACTCTGCGCCCACCATTACATAGTTTACTGTGTCCCTTGTTATGATGTTCGCCTCTCCCCTTTCTTTTGGGAGGATTCCTTTTTCGAGGAAGTCGATGATGAGTTTCTTCCAGCTGCCTCCGATTGAGATCACAAGCACCGCTTGGGCTTCATCAATGGATGGTTTGTCTTTGATCTCTTGGATCAAGGTGCGGTTGCTTCCGCTTGGTTTAGTACTTGTCAGCTTTGACAGTGTATCCGCTCGGTTGTTCTCTTTCCGAGGGATGTGCTTCACTTGTACTTGCTTAAAGGAGCTTTGAAGCTCTTGTACTTTCTCCAGGTACTTAACGATTTGGGGTCTTCGGCTTGATAGCTTCCATTCACCTGAGAGGTGACAATTTGAGAGTCGGATCTGACTTCTAGCTCCGAGATTCCGACCTCTTTTGCTAGCTTTAGGCCTGCTATTAGCGCTTCATATTCTGCCTGATTACTACTCGCTTGAAATTGGAACTTGACTGCCATCTCAATGGTTACTCCGTCTGGTCCTTCTAGGAGGACGCTCCCGCCACTCCCTTTGTTGTTTGACGATCCATCTACATGGAGGACCCATGCCAACGAATCGGGGCTTGAAGTGTTTGGAGTGAGTTATGCAATAAAGTCAGCCATTACTTACTCTTTTATAGTCGTCCTTCCTTCATAACTGATGTGATATTCTGAGAGCTCCACCGACCAGCTTAGCATTCTTCCGACCAAATCCGGCTTCTGTAGCACTTGTCCTAACGGCTGGTCCGTTTTGACATTAATTGGGTGTGCTTGAAAATATTGCCTTAATCTTCTGGCGGTTACAATTAGTGTCAATGCTAGCTTCTTCAACCTTTGGTACTCCAGCTCCGCTCCTTTGAGGGTTTTGCTTACGAAGTACACGGGTTGCTGTACTTTATTTTTCTCTTGGACGAGGGCTCCGGCGACTGCTTCTTCAGTCGCGGCTAAGTAGACTATGAAGGGTTCCTCTTGTTCCGGTTTGACCAGGATTGGGGGTGCGGATAGGTACTCTTTGAAGCTTTTGAAAGCTTCTTCGCACTCCTCCATCCACTTGAATTCCGTTCCTTTCTTCATTAACTTGAACAGGGGTGCTGCTTTCATGGT
>JASCZI010120989.1:2071-18576 GCA_036250425.1 Stylosanthes scabra | reverse complement strand
AGAAAGGGCCGCTAGTCTGCCGGTCAGCATCTGAACTTCCTTTAAAGACTCCGGCTGCTTCATGGAGATAATGGCTTGACACTTTTCCGGGTTAGCCTCAATTCCTTTGTTGGTTAGCATGAAACCGAGGAATTTTCCGGCTTCAACCGCGAAGGTACACTTTGCCGGATTCAAGCGCATTTTGTGTTCCCTAAACTTGCCGAAGACTTTCTCCAAAGTGGGGATCAGTTCTTCCTCTGCCTTTGCTTTAACTAGCATGTCATCAACATATACTTCAAGGATGCCTCCAAGTAGTTCTCTGAATACCTTGTCCATGAGCCTTTGGTATGTAGATCCGGCATTCTTTAACCCGAACAGCATTACTTTGTAGTAGAAGCTACCGATGGGTGTGATAAATGTTGTTTTCTTAGCGTCTCCAGGGTACATAAGGATCTGATTATACCCGAAATAAGAATCCATGAACGAGAGAAACTTGTAGCCGGAAGCTTTATTTACTAAGCCGTCAATACTTGGGAGTGTGTATGGGTCTTTAGGACACGCCTTGTTCAGGCTGGTGTAGTCGACACACATGCGCCACTTCTTGTTGCTTTTAGGTACCATGACCACATTACTGAGCCATGTGGGGTACTTGATCTCTTCGATGAACCCTACCTCAAGAAGGCTTTGGACTTGTTTCTTTGTTTCCGCCACCTTTTCCGAGCTCATGCGTCGCAGCTTTTGTGCTACGGGCTTACTGCCGTGGATGATGGACAGCCTATGGCTGGAAAAGTTCGGGTCTATTCCCGGCATATCAGCTGCAGTCAATGCAAAGAGGTCGGAATTCAGCTTAAAGAATTGTGTTAGCTTGCTCTTCAATTCTTTCGGCAAGTTCTTAGCAATCATAGTTATCTGCTCGGAATGGTTTCCGATTTGAACTGGTTGGAGATCGCCATCCGGTTTTGGCCTCTCATGAACCTTCTTAGCTGGTGGTTCGAGGTCTACTAAGAGGCAGCCGCTGGCTTCTTCCGGCTTCTCTAGCTTCGGAAGTTGTTCCTTGGAGATGTGTAAGGTGGCGTTATGACATTTCTCTGCTTCTTGTTTGTCTCCGCGCAGTACGCCTACTTTTCCTCCGTCTGTTATGAACTTCATAGTCAATATGGATGTTGCTACAACTGGTCCTATCCGGTTGAGTGTCGGTCTTCCCATAATCGCATTGTAAGCGGAATTATGGTTGACGACTAGCCACCTTACTTTTGTGCTCCTCCTGTTTGGCGGATCTCCAACGGTGACCTACAACGTCACAAAACCATCTGGAGTCACTCTTTTGCCGGAGAAGCCGACTAACTCATCCGAGTGGCTTTCCAGGTCCTTGTCAGTGAGTCCGAGTGCATCAAAGCAACGTCGGAAGAGGATGTTTGCAGAGCTTACTTGGTCTATAAAGACTCGTCGGATTGTTGCGTCAATGACACCCATGGAAATCACTAGGGGAGGATTTAGGGTATCGGTTGTTCTTCCGATTTCTTCCGAAGAGAATGTGATTTCAGGGGGCGGTTTATCATGCAATGTCCTAGGCATGACCTCAACGGCAAGACATGACTGTCTGCTCCTTTTGGCTGCTTTCCGGGATGGCGGGTTACCCTCATCCGGAAGCCCTCCTGAAATCATCTTGATTTCCCTTCTAACCACGCCTTCCTTGCGGTCATCTTTTCCTTCCGTGGATTTTTCCGGGTTGTCCGCCTTATGTCTCGTCCTTCTATCGTCCCTCTGATCACTGGTCCTTCCGGTGTACTCGCGAAACTTTTCCTTTTTCAGACCTTTCTCGATAAACTCAATGAGGTCACGACAATATTCAGTGTCATGACCGTTCTGCTTATGATACTTGCAGTAAGCATTTCCGGTCACCTTTGTTATTATTCTTGATCATCCATGGTGCGTAGATTCTTTCTACTTGTGATACTTCGTAAAGGAAGGTCGTGAGGGAGACATTCAATGGATTGTAGTAGGATCTGCCGGAGCGTTGTTCACGCCTGCTGCGGTCTTCTCGCGACAGATCTTTCCGACTGGTCTCTTTCTTGTCGCGGTCAATTTTTACTGCCGTCTGTCCCTCCTCTTGTTGCAAGTAATCATGAGACCTCTCTTGAATTTCCTTCATAGTTTTGGGTGGCCTCTTGGTGAGGCTTTTAAGGAACGAGGTATCCTCTCTAAGGCCTTTAACCAAAGCCATGAGGGTTGCTTGACACTCGAATCCTTCAATCTGAGTGCATTTAGAGTTAAAGCGGTCTAAATTGTCCCGCATGGACTCTTCCGGCTTTTGCACGATTGAGTAAAGGTCCAGGCAGGTTTTTGGGAGTCTTCTCCGAATGGTGAAGCTTTTCAGAAAACCTCCAGACAGGTCGGAGAAGCTCTTGATGCTTCCGGGAGCTAGAGAGTTGAACCATGTCAGCGCGTCCTTTTTAGAGGTCACGGAAAAGGCTTTGCACTTCGTAGCGTCCGAAGCGTTCAAGAGCACCATCCTGTTGTCAAAGGCATCTAGGTGATGCTTTGGGTCACTGCTTCCATCATATGGCTCCATATCCGTCGGATACTTGAATTTCTTGGGGAGCTCTTGCGAGAGGATGGCGAGTGAGAAGGGATGTTTGCTGTTCTCTTTCGCTGGCGGGTTTCCAACCACCACCGATGACTTCCATGTACGGGAGCGCGAGTCAGCCACCACTTCATTATCGTCTAAGTACGTGAGCCTATTGCAGAGTTTTTCTTTCAACTCTTGGTCACACTTTTCAGCCTCCTCCGGCAAAGCTTGCTGCTTAGCTGCCATAGCCTCCGCCCTTTTCATTGCTTCAGCGGCAACTTCCGCATCCCGAGTTTGTCTCTCGAGGAGCTCTCTCAGGGCGGCTTCCAACTGTTGAATGTTCTGATCTGAGGGGATTATTCCCTTCTCGGGGTGGGCTGCAGGATGTTTTCGTCCACGACGTTGTTGTTGAGTTGGGTGTTCACCATCTTTGGCCCGGAAGTTCAGCTTTCGTCTCGTAACTCAATTCTAAAGTTTAATCCCCACAGACGACGCCAATGTTAAGCACAGATGTCCCGAACAATGATCTAATGGACCTTAGTCGTGAGAGGATGTAGACAGTGAGAATGAGAGAGAGAAAATGTTCCTTCCGAGGGGAAGCACTTGGAAGAGTCCGAGTGCTGGATCCGAAGAAGGTGATTGATGTGGTGAGAGAATAGCACTAGAATCCGAATTAGGATTATGAGTATTCTAGAGCTAATATGGGAGATTATGGTTTAAAGAATGCGTACCTTGAGGGGGTGTTGCCCCCTGCTTATATAGTAGCGGGTGGTTAAGATCCGGATGGGATCTCTCTATGATCTTATCGAATCTTTCGTCTTTTAGTTTGATCCTTAACCTTTTAGCTTGATTCTTGACTTATGGACCAAGCAAATTGATCATTGATTTAATGGATGGGGCCTTTATTGGGCATGTCCGTAACAAAAATATATTAAAACTAAATTAAATTAGACATGTATTTATCATATATTTATATATAAATAACTGATTTGAATAACAATTCTTTAAAAAATACTGCCATTTTTACTTACTAATTCTCAAGAGCCCGACAAACTACTAAGGTTGGATTAATTAGGTCGTCCCAAAATGAACGGACTCACATAGCCACATTAAAAACACCAATTTATATGAGTTTTTTTTTTATTATTTAAGAAAATTAATTTGACCCATTCAAATGATTCAATGAACCAAACTGAAGAAATAATTAGAAAAAAAAAATATTTGTTAAGATGAGAAAAAATATAAAATATTAACCAATTTAAAATATTAATCAATTAGAATTAGTCTAGTTATTAGACCACTAATCCGTTTAAACGAGTATTGGAGATAATCAAAAAAAATATAAAATATTAAATAAATGAAATTTAATTATCATCAATTTTTTGTAACTTTTATATATTCAAGGGTGATTAAATTTTATTTTTGTAACTTCTTGGCTTTAACAATCCAACAAATTAACAAGCAAAGCCAATGATACTTGGTTTAAGAGGAAAGGTTTAAAAAAAATCATCAAGAATACTCTTAGAAAATTTTAAAAGTCGACAAAAATTGACTTTAAATTTTATTAACAATAAATAAAATGTGACAAATTATTTTGAGAGAATTTGTATTGTTAACCAATATTGGTGGTTTAGGGAAAAGAAAGTTAAACTTACTTTTTGTGGCACTCTATTCCAATGAGTTGGCATAGTCCACGCAAAGCAGAGCGCCATGTCTCGATCTTCTCCGAGTCTTTCCCCAATCTCTCTTCGTGTTGAGAAAAGGCTTCACCATACGTCGTTTCTTTTCTCTGCCAACGCACATCTGCAGGTTCCACACCGTAGTAGAAAATTGGCACAACCTGCATCTGCATCCTCTTTTTATTATCATCACTACACTCCTTGATCTTGGCAACTTCATCCAGGCACCTTCTGGAATATGGAAAGTCTTTGCAGAAAACAACCACCGACATTCTGGATCTTTCGATTTTCTCAACAACATCCGGACTCGTTTCTTCTTTATCCGTCGGCGATTCTTCCTTGTCGGCATCTTTGAAGGTTTTGATACCTATGCCGTCCAAAGCTTTATAGAGATAGTCGATGAAGGCTAGGTGGACTCCGCGTCGAAAACACAAAAAAACATCATATTCATACGTATAGTATGAGCCGTGATTTGCCATCACTATACCCAACTACAACAACAATAATAATGATCAAGCCTTGGGATCGGAAATCTTCTTATTTTCTTATACTGATATGAAATCGCGGTTTATGAAGATGGGTCAAAGCCTCAAAGCTTTCACGGAGACTTTCAATTTCCAAAAGTCTTTCTTAATAATTGGTATCACCTCGCACATAAGTGTAGACTATACAAGTATATTTTTTTATGTCTAATGTTTACTAAAAATTTTAAAAATAATCTAAAATTTTAATTTGTTTTAAATTTATTTTTTAAATTTTTTATTTGTATTAATTTTACTCTTATTAATTAAAACTATATTTCTATTTTCCTCTTCTTTATATCTCATCATCATGAAAAGACCCAAGGCAAAGAGAAAAGGGCACTTGCACCGACTGAGTTGTAGAAACTTTTTTTTAAAAAAATTAATACTATATAATTACCCCATTTGAAAAATTAATTGTCATCACTTATTTTATTCGTATTCTCTTTTACTTCTTTTGCGTTTTTATTTTTCACATTTTTTTTATTATTATTAAGATCAATCTCAAATAAATAACAAGATTTCAAATATCTTATTCTTTTATTTCACTCCTATATTTTTATTGGTTAATAGATGATACTCAATAATTATTTTTTTAATACTAGTTTTTCTGTGTCCTCATTAATACTAGTTTCATCAAGTTCAATAATACAAAAACTTCATTATTTTTCAATTTTAGTCTCTCTTTCCCATTTTTTGGCTCTCCACATTTTCTATAGTTCATTGTTTCTTTTTTAGTTTTCAATTACAAAAATGCAATTCAAGTATTCAATAATTCGGATATTAATTTATTTTTATTATCTTTATGATTTCATATATTTTATTTTATTCTCAATTAATTAATTCTTATTATTTTTATCTTATCTTATTTTTAAATATAAATATCATTGTTGGTGTGATTATATATATTTTTAATATTAGCTTCATCAATATATTAATTTAGACACAAGTTTTTTTTTAACCAAAGGCAGTTGTATTTCATTCCATTATCAATAAAATGAACTACATATGTGATGGGTCCAACTTGGACAACCAACGAGAAAATAGCAATGTGGGAACTCCACTAGAAATTAAGACCGCTAAATCATATTTGAAGAAAGAGAAATTAACTCCACTGTCGTCGTTGCTGCAACCACCACCGTCGTCGTCGTTGCAGACGCCACCATCTCATTGCCGCCGCCATCACGGTATTGTCTTCTTCTGCTTCCTCTTCTTCGTCCATTTCTTCCTCTTCTCCTTCCTCTTCTTCTTCCTTTTCATCCTCCTCCTCCGTTATTACATTGTTACTGTTGTTGGTGGTGTTGTTGATGATGAAAAACAAAATTAGAATTTACATGAAAACAGAAACGAAATTTATATGAAAACAGAAACGGAATTTATATAAAAACAGAAACGAATTTGGTGATAAACCCACGCCTCGTCGTGGTCTTGTTAACGCCTAGGCGTGATTTTGGGTCACGAAAACAGAAACGGAATTTACATGAAAATAGAAACGGAATTTATATGAAAACAGAAACGGATTTGGTGATGAACCCACGCCTAGGCATGGTCTTGTTTACGCCGAGGCGTGACTTTGGGTCACAAAAACAGAAACGGAATTTACATGAAAACAGAAACGGAATTTATATGAAAATAGAAACGGATTTGGTGATTAACCCACGCCTGGGTGTGGTCTTGTTTACGCCTAGGCATGACTCTGGGTCACGAAAACAGAAACGGAATTTACATGAAAACAGAAACGGAATTTATATGAAAACAGAAATGGATTTGGTGATGAACCCATGCCAAGACCACACCCTGGCGTGTCTTTGGGTCACGAAAACAGAAACAGAATTTACATGAAAATAGAAACGAAATTCATATGAAAACAGAAACGGAATTACTTTTTTTTCTTCTTAAATGTACTCAAATGTACTCCATCTTCCTGCTACTGCTGCTACTCCTCTTCCTCCTCCTATTTACGTGGTTTTGCTCTTCTTCCTATTGTTGTCGTTGCCATTATCATCATCGTCGCTGCTGTATTCTTCTTATCTATTGTGTCGTCGTTTTCATTGTCCTCCTCCTTGTTGTTGTTGCTGCCGCCGCTGGCGTCGCCGTTATCGTTATCGGAAGAAGCATGAAGAGTTGACGATAACGAGGAATGAGAACGACGATGAAGGGAGTGAGAGAGAAAACAAAGAAGCTTGTTATAATGAAATCTGAAATAACGCATTTGAGTGAAAAAGGGAAGAACGAAAAATCAGGAATTGTGTGGGCTGAGAGATGCGTGTAGGTTGAGGACTTGGTTGAGCTTCGTTACTTAAATCACTTGGATGTCTAACATTATTATTTTTTTCTAAGTTATAAATGAAAGGGAGAAAGTAAAACACAAACATATTTACAAACTTAATTTTTGTTGTAATTATAAATGTCACAGGGAATGATAAATAAAACGTGCTTCAAATCATTCGTTATCATTTATATAAAAAAAACAACATTGATACGTAGCCATAAGATATATATGTTAATAAAAAATAATGAAAGAATGATATTCTCACTTTCTAGCGCGCGTCAACATCTCATAATAAATTGAGATACATTCCTCTTATATAACATGACATATGAATTAAATCATCAATTAATTTCTCCTTTCATCAATTTCAAGTGTTTAGAAATTACATCCCAAATATACTCGTAGCATTATTTCTCCACTCATGAATTTGATTTCCAATGCCACATGTCACATCAACGTAATGAACAAAGTAGCTCCCTAGAGACATGTGTAAAATACTAAAAATTTGGCGAATTTTATGGTTTAAATGGCAGATTCTATCTACACCTATAGACACTACTTGGAGGCACCTCATTGGTCTCAAAGAGAGGGGAGTGCCGTTGGATGTGTTCTTGCTCCAAAACGGCGTGGATGCTAATCATGGTGTTAGAGGAGGGTTTGAATTATTTGAATGATTGGGCTTGGGGGGCGCTAGTCCAAAGGATGTTTTTGGTTTTTCAGGGCCTATTAATAGGGTAGAGGTAGGAGTATATGTAGCATGCCTTTTTTTGTTGGGAATGGGCAAGATGAAACCAAAAACCAATGGATCTTCCTACTTGGAGCATTAAAACCAGGATGTGTTTTAACAACAATCAGGGTTTAGGGCATGTATTGCATATTTGCATTATTATTGAGGATGAAGATATGTTACTGGAATAAATGTGCAGAACCAATATTATTTGAAAAACAATTTGAAATAATTAGCAGGTGAAATCATTAGACCGTAAATAAGTCCAGTATTTGACTAATTGAACATGCTGAAAAATTAATTAAATGTCACAGGTTCCTTCAATCGTTGGTTTATGGAAATTATACACTAGAACATTTGATCATTACTAGCATATGAGTAGGATTAGTGTAGGCATAGGATAAGTGTTGGTATTAGTGATATTGGAATTGCATGACAATGATAGTTTTGGAGAACAATATCACGAAGGAGTAGTGGGTATGCTAATTGTGAAGAATGCAAAATTTATACACGAATGTGAAAATTGTTGTCATAATGCTAAAGTTGCCAAAGTTGGAAGCAATATTCTGTGTCGTTGAAGATCCGTAAAACTTTCTGGAGAACTCGTAACATTTATCTTTGTTGAATTGGGACCCCGAAGTTGTCGATTTGCATGAAATGTACCCCATAAGAAAGAATTTAATTATGTAAGAAAAATTGTAGCTTCATCAAGACCAATATGCTATGCGTGATGTTCTGTTGTTGTTAATGAAGTTAGTATGACGTCATCGAAAGAGTACGGGCTTTGTTCGAGGAAAAATGAAATTCTAAAGGACGACATGGAAACTTAAGGAACGTGCAGAGTAGTTTTTAAAACGTTCAGAAAGGTCGTTCGCCAAAAAATGTACTTTATAATTGACACTAATGATATATACTTCTAATGACGGCGTATGCAGTGGCGGATACAGAGGGGAGGCAGCGTAGGCCTTGGCCCCTCAAGATTTTCATGAAATATAATATATATTAAATTATGTCAATAAGTGCTATAAAAGGTTGAATGGTCTGATGGCAAGGATGGCAAGATCCTTGTAAATAAAGATTCCTTCCATGGGTTCAAAACCCATTTCTTTTATTATTTTTTCTTTTATAATTGTTTTCTATTTTAAGTCTTTAAATTATATATTATTTTTAATTCTTTTACTTGTTTTTTATTTTATGTCCTACATATTTAAGTTTGTACTTGTTTTTTATTTTAAGTATACTAATTATATATTACTTTTAGTTATAAATAAGATGGTTTTGATTTAATTATCACGTGGAGTGTTTATTATTTTATTTTTATTAATTTTTTAAAATAATATTAAATATTTATATAATAATTGAATTAATCTATATGTACTATTGTATATCTCTATACATCCCATTTGTAATATTAAAAAATATAAATATTAGTACAAAAAATATTTTAATCCATTACTATTTTTAATTTTATTTTCGGCCCCGCATACTTAATTTCCTGGATCCGCCCCTGGGCGTATGTATTGTTGAATGTTAATTTGTCAGCTGTAGTGGGTACGAAATTGTTTATTGAAGCATGTTGCGGCATTGTTGAATGTGGTTGTGCTGTATGGTATGCCGTATCACTCTCCGGCGAAGGTCTTCAGGTTATGAGCAGTAGTATACGTTCGATGTGCAATGCAATGGCGAGATTGAGCGACGAGTCATTAATGTAACAAGATAGATGGTAAATGATAGTAGATTCAGTTGCACAACCTTTATCTTTGGGAAATTATCGGGACCTGTTGAGCTGATATGAAGTTGAAAATGAATTTTCGTGGTATTTCGGGATATATGCTACGTCCATGGTCGCTACTAGTTTCAATGACGGCCGTAAATTCTTGATCTCGTGTTTGTAATTTTTGAAAAAATTTCCAGTGATTAATTTGTTTAAAATTTATTTTTTTGAAATTTATAATGTGTAAAAAAAAATTATTTGTAATTTTGTTTTTCTTTTTTATCATTTTGTAAAAGAAAATTGGGGGAGACTCAAACTTGTAGGAGCTTGTTTCCTTTTTTGACTTTGTCGTTAATACCAAATGAGGAAACCCTTTTGTTTTTCAATTTTTTTCATTCTTTCCCGCTTATTTCTTCTTTTTTTTTCCAACACTCCAATAACAACTAACTTTCTTCTCATTCCTATACCGGCTACCCGCCGAGCTAAATGATAAACCTATTTTGTTTTCGGCCTCCATACAATTCAAAAACCCTGGCACTATCATTTCCCCAAAAAAGCCCACCCAGAGGCCCACCAATTCCCTCTTCAATTAGAGACACTTAGAATCCATAATACCTGCAGCTGTGGGCGTAGCCCAATGGTGAGGAATTATCCCATACATGTATGGGGGGTTGTCCCATACATGTCCAAATAAAAAAAAATCCATAATACCTCGACTATACTTCCGTAATGCTGCCTTAATAAGCCCTCTTTCAACATGTGGGCCCCATCGACAGGCCAATAAGACACCAACATGTGTCGTCTACACATCTATACACCAAGTTGCTGTCTACATGGTAGACTTCGCCGATAATTTTTTGATGAAATTAAAAATTTCATAATTTAACAATTATTCATCGAAGACGACAACTATAATTATTCATTGAGCTTTAAGTTAAGCATAATTATTAGACATCTAGACATATAAAACTACTTTCAATATTTTTTTAACTAATTCTTTTTTCAATACTAGTTCTGTAATTTAGAATTTTAATGTTTTAATAGATTTTTATTAGTCTTTTTAAACATGGAAATAATTATTCATAATGTGTATAGGATTTTTTATCATAATAATTAATTGTTTGCAATTGAGAATAAGTAACATTAAAAATCTTATAATCAAGAATGTTAAGTATATTAATAGTAAGATGTTATTTTTATAGGTTTAAAAATGTTAATGACATTTACACGCATTTGTTGATGTTATGCGTACATGCTTAAGTATGTTATATTATACCAAAATATTGCCTGTAAATAAAATAACAAAACAAAATAAAATAAAAACCTCAAAGAAAATACGAAAAAAGTAATGTCTAAATAACAAATATTATAATTTTTAGCTAGAACTAAACACTTAAAAAAAAGTGTATGAGAAATTTTATCTAAGGAAATAATGGTTACAAAGTTTGAGAATTAAATTACTAAGCCCTTGAAATTTATGGCTAACAGTTTTGACTAAAAATTTCACAAACAATCATATAAAAAATATATGAATTATAGTAATAATTAATTATAACAATATGGAATATCAAATGAAAAAGAAAATATTTTATATAAAAACATTGAAAAAATAAATTTAAGTGTGCCTATTTTTTTCTAAGGTATCGAGTTTAAGTCGAAATCAAATTCTATCAAAGGAACAAACAAAAATTTAAAAACAAATCCAAACGAATTATAAATATCCATTAAGTATGTTAAATATATTAGTTTTATGAAGTTATAGATGTTAAAGATGTTATCATAAAATGTTATATTTATTCATTTATTCAAGTTATGTGTACACGATTAAGTATGTTATATTATAACATACGGGTGAGATAAAACTGCAAAATAAACCTTAAATAACAACAACTAAATCAAAAGAATAATTAGAAAAACAAATTAATACAAATAGATAAAAGAACTAAAAATTCTAATACCTATAAATAAATAGATAAATACTACTAAAAAAGTAAATTTTATAAATAATTATCAATGGTAAACATTTAAAAAAATAATAATTTCAAATAAAAAATTAAAAACAAATAAACATGAATAATAAAAAATATTTAATTTAATCAAATATTATATTAACATATTATATAAGATAAATTAAATATGTAAAAACAAATATTAATATACAAAAACATAGCAATCTCAATAATTAAATAATAAAATGATTAAAAAAAAATTTAATTTTCATATACCGTCAGTGTAAAAGAGTTTTATATATACATCCAATGAGATGTTACCATATCATCAAAAACAATTAATTTTCAAGCCTATTACTTCTAAAATCAAATAAATGCATAAATCTGATTGGATGACTATGTAAAATTTTTTACACCATCAATGCATCAAAATTAAACTCTAAAAAAACGGATGGTACTTGTTTTTTTGGTTTCCGGAAACGGATGATAATTATAGCTATTGAATGGCAATGAATCAAACCAAGCGCGTAGGCAGCCAACTGAGGCATAGCTTAGCTGGTGCTACTGAGGTAGCTAGAGACTTCCCCTCCCCAAGTTCCCGGGTTCAATTCGATACCCATAGACACCAAAAAAAAAAAAAAAAACCAAGCGGGTAAGCAAAAATTAGAGAGATTACAAAATAATTAATAGAAGTTTAAAAAGGAAACTCATGGTGATATATGGTCAAATTCCAATGCTTGCTAAACATTTCTCTAAAATCATATCTTTACATTAAATTATAATATAAATTTGATCAAGATCACCGATTAACAATTAAATAAAAAGAATAAATTGGCTTCACACAATTTTATATTAATTTTTCGAGTAACCAATATTAGAGAGCCAATTAGGAAATCAATAAATAAGTAAGCATCTAAAATTGAAAATGTTATCATTCATATAGTATAAAATTTATCATCCATAATTTGTCATTGCTTTCCATTTGACTCTCAAGTGAAGGTTTCAATACTTTTCCTAATTTTTCAGATTAGAATTCTATTTAGTTTAATTTTTTCTTAATATAATTTATTTTATAATTTAGCTAACATGTGTCTTTAGTATAATGATATGTTTATTATTAATAAAAGGTTTTGAACGTTTTCATTTAATAAATATACATAGATGTATTAAAAATAAACTTTTTTTTATATTTTTGATAATTTTTTATAATTTTAACTTATGCCATTAAAATACAAGATATATAAACCTTTTATTATAATTTATTTTTGGATATACAATTAGTAAATAATTTTTATTTCATCCACTGGGTATTCAAAGATAAAAAGCTAAATAAATTTGTGAGTTATAAAGAATAAATTAGATATCGTTTGTTAATGGTTACATATTCTTTTTTGTATTTATTAAGTAAGATACATATATAACTATTGGCCCGTGGGTTCAAAACGGTCCTTCAAAATTGAACCGCTTAAATGAATAAACCAACCTTTAACCATCTCCTTACTAATGCATGCGTGTTGCACCAGGGAGCGGGCCATGTGAACGACTTCAGGGTAAGTCACAATGGACGTATTCATTTAAGTTGTCGCCAAATCACAATTGGCTCGTTTGAAATTATTTTCGAAATAAAAATTATCAAAAATTCTATTTACACATCAAAATCAACTACGTATTTCGGTATTTTTTTTTTAATGTGAGATGTGCCTAAAGCCCAGGAAACAAAAGCAAAACACTAGCTTACAAAAATTCTAGGAAACCTCACTCGATTAACGTCAGCTTGAATATGGTGATAAAGCACATAAGGGGGGTTATCAAAGCAAAATAAACCAGCTCCATGATTTTGACCAAGCTTTGCTAGAGTGTGAGCACAAAAAATAGCTTCATGGTAAATGTGATGAATTTTACTTTTCTCCATCTTCAGAAGAGTCTCTTTAATGGCACAAATGAAGGAAGAGCTTGAGAGTCTCTCTATTGAAACCTTTTGAATTAAATTAAGAGAACACCTTGAATCAGACTCCACAATAAGGTCGGGGATGCCCATATCAGAAGCCAACTTCACTCCTACATAGAAGCCCCAAAGCTCAACAATGGTGATGGTACACTTCCCAATATTCATACTAAAACCAGCAATGGTTCTACCATTCCAGTCACGAAGGATTCCGCCACAGGCACCTTTGCTATCAGGTTGCATAACTGATCCATCAACATTAAGCTTAACCCAACCTCGTTCTGAAAGCTTCCAACCGATTTGTTCTTTACGGGTGCGTCTTAAAATATTGTTGCTCTTATTTGTGATATTCAAAGAAAAGCTGTAGTTCTCTGCCAAATTAACAACCATGTGATGTACACTAAAATTCATACAGAATATAATTAGAACAAGAAAAAACAATGCAAATATATTTTGCAATTATGAAACAAAAGTCATTATTCTACTTGCTTGAAAAATAAACTAGAGCCAGGTCTTAAAAAATAAATTGAGATGATTATTTAATTATATAAGTTAATGTGTTTTTTCCCTTTTTTTTTATAGATCCTTCTGTGAATTTTTTTTTGTTGAAGATTAACTGTCAAAATCTTTTAGGCATGCATCATGATCCAAAAGGGGATATGCAGTGTTTTTGAAAAAATAGTTCAACTAGATCACTTTAGCCAAATACAAATACAATAGGCCCAAACTAATTCATAAGCATCGAAAACGGACGTCAAAATTCCGTTCAAACATCTCCCTAAGAATGTCCCAGCCAATCCACCTGTCAAAAGTTTATTGGAGTGTACGGATATTATTATCAGAAGACAATTAAAATGTTTTCACAGTAGATCTTTTCTTATAATAAATAAATAAAAGGAGAGGGGGAAAATGAATAAATAAATCAACACACGAATTAGGAAAGCAGTATAACTTGAAAATGAAATATGTAAACCCAAAAAATAGAAAAGCCGCTGAGATTATTTGAATTAAATTTGTGTATTATATTTGGTTAAAAATATATTGAAAGATAAAAGTTAAATTAAATTGTTGAAAAAGACATAAGTGTTAATATTAAAATGAAAAAATTATCAAAATTATCTATCAAAATTTTAGATACCACAAAACTACTTACAGAAAAATGAAACAAATTTTCTACCCACCAAAAATCACTTCTATATTACAAATCCACCCAGACATTAAATTAAACTTCTGGTAATGGCATTGAGTGGGTGTGCCATGTGTCACTCAGAAAATGAATAATAATTTATAATTATTTTAATAAAAGAGCTAGGGCAAAATTGAATTGGGGCAAATCTCTCAACACTCCCGCTCACGTTACTCGACCCCTTCACTCTCACAGTCACACAAACTCACTCATTGAGAAACCCACCATGCCCTAACGGAGATAGCCCCTTTGCCTTGACCTCCGCCAGTTCCAGTCGAAGCCTTGTCCTTCTCCTCTCGCCGCTTCCGTCGATGATGCTTAAGCATTCGTCGTCGCTTCATCGTGGCTGCGTTTTCGTCCTCGCCCCGTTGTCGCGTCGTGCCTGCTCCTCCCGCCCCGTTGTCGCGTCTTCGTCCTAGCCGACTGCTCGTGGCCGCAGTCGTGGTGGTTTCGTCGCCGCCGCCAGTTCGTCGCTCCGTTCCCATCAGTAGTAGCCGCGGTTCCCTCTGTACTGGTAAGCGAAAATGCACCTCTGCCCTTGTCTAGTTGAATCCCCGTTCACTGTGGCTCACCTCTGCCTTGGGTCATTTTTTTTTAATATTTGTTTTTGTTTAATTTTTTATGATTGTATTTAGCTAGGTTAATTTTGTTAATCTGTTTGGTTTAGCCAGTATTTACATGTTTGGAATTGGGTATATTTATTGTAGGATCCTCTATCGCCATGTAACTCATTTATGCTGATATGCAGTGCTGGAACAAAAAACAAGGATATGGTTTAGCTAGGTTAACTCATTTATAAATACGGTATGTAGTGACACATGTCAATGCTGTTATATTCCATTGTAAGAAGAAAATGTATGCATGTGGTCATTCTAAAGTCTTGTTAAATTATGAAGCTTCTTCATTATCGTGTACCCTGTACTGGTTCAAAATGGAAAGCTGAATACACCTACTCGTCTCAGGTATATGCTGAAGGGAGCGTCTAGTGGAGCTTGTCATCTATGGCATTTCGATTTCTACCGCTTCTAGTGCACTTTGCCAAATTGAGTCACCCTTTTCCCTCCAAGTTCAGCTCCATTTCCACATCCCTCCACTATCTTCCAAATTCTTTCTACTCAGAAGAACCATTCCCTGATGGATCAAAAACCTTTTCCAGTCTTGACGAACGCCACGTTCTTGAGAAACTATCGGAGTTCTTACCCGTAGCCAAATGCACATCACAGAATCCGATCTTGAAACACCATGAATCCAAATCAGCAAGGGAACCCGTTGATGGGTTTTTGTCACCTGAGGAGAAATTGCGTGGAGTTTTTCTTCAGAAGCTGAATGGTAAGGCTGCAATTGAAAAAGCTTTATCCAATGTAGGTGTTGATCTGAATATTGATGTTCTTGGTAGGGTGGTGAACTCAGGGAATTTCGGTGGTGAAGCCATGGTTGCATTTTTTAACTGGGCTATTAAACAACCAGGGTTACCTAAGGACATTGGTAGTTACCGTGTGATTGTTAAGGCATTGGGTAGAAGGAAGTTTTTCAATTTCATGATGGAGGTATTAGATGACATGAAAGTTACAGGCTTAGAAGCTGATTTGCAACTGTTATCTATTGTTATTGATAGTTTTGTCAGGGCTGGTCATGTGTCTAAAGCAATTCAAGTGTTTAATAACTTGGATGATCTTGGGTTGAAGCACAATGCAGAGGCCTTGAATGTATTCTTGTCATGCCTTTGTCAACGGTCTCACATGAGTGCTGCAAGTTCTGTGTATAATTCAATGAAAGGGAAAGTATCTTTTGATGTTACTACGTACAGTGTTGTTGCTGGTGGTTGGTCTAAGTTGGGTGGTGTGAATGAGATTGAGAGGATTACGAACGAAATGGAAGTAGATGGGTTTTGTCCAGATTGTAGGACTTTGAGTTTCCTTATTGAGGCTTTGGGAAGAGCTGGCCGAATTGATGAGGCTGTTGAC
>JASCZI010120988.1:61306-73532 GCA_036250425.1 Stylosanthes scabra | reverse complement strand
TTTTTATATATATATATATATATATATATATATATATATATATATATATATTGAACCTAATTATGAGCAATAAATTCAGGGTATGTAATTCACTCCTTTCTAGCTATTAAACAGATTTTAAAAATTCCGAACTGTGTGTGTTTTGTGACTCTATCTCTCTACCAAAAATTACTCCTTGTATAAATCATAGGAAAATGTCATCTAAAGTAATAATAATATCTTATATTTTAAGAATTTATTTTCTGATTAGATACCAGAATTTTTTTTTTAAAAAAACCAATGTGATGTTATATGAAAGTTGAGAATTTCAATGAATAGTGCGGAGTGGTTAATTTTGTAGCTTGGATGGCATTTCTCATTATAAGAAGTTTCAAATTTCAATCTCACCTAAGATTGAAAAAGAAAATTAGTGAATTTCTTTTTTTATTTCTTTTGACTTTGTCTAATTTGGATACAAACCAATATTCATTTTCATCTAACAAACATATTTATAAGATATTTAAAAAATATTGAAAATAATTTTTAATATTTTTTAATATTAATAACTAAATAATAATAAAAAATAATAAAGAGTAAAGTATTGTTTTTGTCCCTAACATAAATAAATTTTAAATATATTTCTAATGTTAAAACATCTTATTTATGTCCTTAACGTTTTAAGACGTTTTAAATATTAAGGATATTTTTGAGACTTATCTCAAACGTTAATTAAAAACGAAAACGACCGATAAAAAATTATAATAGTTATGTAGCATTTCTCGTCTTTTCAGCCTTACAACAAAGATCTTCTAAAGCTTCTGTTTTTCTAAAGTAATGTGAGTGATCCTGTTTTTAGTTCTTTCTATTTTCCCATCTCACTTGTTCATGATTTGCATGATAAAGGGTAACATTCATATTTTCTTTTACTTATTTATTTATTAATCATATATGGGAAAAGCTAATAACAACCCTAAAAACGAATAAAAAGACAAAAGAAAACACCAAGGTATGGGCTCATTAATAGTTGTTATCATAAGGTGACAAAAATACTTTTCATATTAAACTTTTTTTTTCCAAAAATCTTGGCAGACAGCCGGAACTCTAATAAATAAAATTTAATACACTCTCTGAAGTTTATGAAATTATTATGCATACAATCATGCATATATCTGGTTTTCCTTCATATATATCAATAATTTCAAAGAAAGGTGGTTAAACTTAAACATCAAACATAACTTGAAGATCACAATAATTGGGATAGCTTTAATTGAGGGGAAAAGAAAGTAAACAAAGTACTAATTGATATGGATAATTACTAATAGGATTCATGACTTAAATCATACCATAATAATAAAAACAATATTCATGGAGTTGCCTAACTAAATGTATAATATCATTTACAACCATTCTATTTGCACACTAAAATCAACTATCAAATCATTCACTGATATATAATACATATCAAAATACAAAATAGACATTTAAGTTAACTACACGTATTATACACTGATGACTGATTTTGATATACGCCTATCATAACTCATTTATTTATATTGATATTTATTCTCTAAGTTTCTAACACCTAAATCTTAGACAAGTGCCAATGTTATTAGAATTGAGATTAGGTGGGAATACACTCCATCACGCCTAGGAATGATCACCTAGAGCATGAATATGAACTGGTGAGTGGCCCAACATAATTGAATCGGATAGGCTCTGATACCATATTAGAATTGAGATTAGGTGGGCCTAACTCAACCCCAAAAGCTAGCTCTAGGGATGAGGGATGTCTCACACTTATATTCACTCAAGAGACCATATACTTGAGCGATGTGGGATTTGTAATAAAGATGTTTGCCTCTTTTGGTTCATTTCAAGTTTTCAACCAATAAATTTCTTAAAGAATATTATTATTATTATTTGCTAAATAATTTATTTTGAAAATTGATTTATCTTAATTAATATTCTCTAGTGTTAACTTCATACATTTATATGCGTTAATGTCATTGCTAGGATTTTGCAGAAGGAACCATTGTTTCTGACATCCAACCAAACAGTAGGTAACATTGGACCATGTCTCACATGTCTCATATATATTTGGTAGGTGTTTTTAAATAACTATTTTGGTATAATTTTAAATCCCTATTTATGGTATTAAGAATTTTCTTTTTGTTGCCAACCGAACGTGTATTTGTTTTTTTTTATTTATAATTTCATTTTTATTATTTTTGTTTTTTTAAATTTTAAGAAAAAAAAGAGAACAATAAAAATAATAAAACATGTTTTTTTGCTTTTATTTCATTTTTTTCTTTTTAAACCCTAAAAATTAAAAATACTAAAAATAAAAATAGAGAAGGAAAGAATAAGCCAAACACAATTTAAGGAATTTTGTTTTCCTCAAACACCTGCAATCAATTGTAGATGGGCGTTTTTTGGATTTGGTACATATGATGGGCTTGTAATAGTAGTTTCAACTTTCCTTATACAAATTTTTAAGAGCCCAATTCTTTTTGTGATCATCAATCCAATTTGTTTAATTGATCCAGTTATGAGTTTGAAAGAAAAAGTTTGCCAAGGCCCAAACAAATTCCACAAAGTTGACATACCCAAATTTTATTTGTTTATTTTTATGCCCTTTTTAAGCGTTAAGACCCAAAAAAAAAAGAAAAAAGAAAAAGAGATATTTGATAGTTTCATTTAGATTTTTACATGGGCGGGGTAACATGGATTAAGAATTGCTTTTTTTTTTTTTTTTTCAATCTCGCTGTGTCCTTGCCAAGGATTCGGGTTCGCAACTATGCATTTGCATTTAAGACTTTAATTTAAGTGGTGGGTTTTTAAGGGTGGGATTGGTAAAGTTTTTCGGCAAGTGCTACTACTTTTAAAAAGTAGGAGCTATTTTTTGTGTTTGGTAACATGAAAAGCTGATGAGCTTTTGCTCCCAACTTTTGAGAATTGAGGGTGTTTTTGAGAGCCAGCAAGAATAGCTTTTCAGAAGTGACTCTGGCTCCTCAAAATATGAAATGACTAATTAACCATATATTTTATTAAAAAATCAATTTTACTCTCAATTAATTACATTTAATTTTATATTAATGCAATACACACTAACAAAAGGTCGCTTTAGAAATTTAATATTTTGAGAGCAATTATCAAATACATTTTACCAAACATTATATGTGTGGCTTCTATTTATTAAGAGCAATTTTGAGCGGTTTTATCAAACTACTATGTTGTGGCTCTCGGAGAGCCGCTTTTTGAGAGCCCAAAAAACTCAGCAACTTTTTTAGAGCCATCACATTACCAAATCGAGCCTAAGTCTTGCAATAAGTGTATTTGTGCCCCCGAAACTCGATAGTGATCGAGAGAGGAGGTGGTTTTGTTGGGATATGAGTGTAGTGTACGTGTGTTTGTGATGTAATACCTGAAATTGAGGCTGTTGTCTAATTCATTTGACCAGAATTTGTTAAAAAAGTAAATAATAAGTACCTTAATTTTTTAGTGAATAAAAAATAAGAGAAAATCTATGGAGCCAACAACGTTGGTGACCAATAGCAGCTAATATCCTTTCTTTCTCTCTTTTCTAACATTTGGTTTGTAACAATATTCAAAAAACAATAATACTATTTGAACAAGTAAAAAAATCATAATCGAGTCCAAACCAAACATTTTTATTCCACTCTTACCAAAAAAGAGTGCACACACGCTTCTTTTTCATCATTGTCTTCGTCAGAGTCATCTCTTTCTCCTCTTCTTCGCAGTGGTTGTCTTCTTCCTCCTCCTTCCTTCGTGGTTGTCATCATCGTCTTCTTCTTCTTCCTCCTCCTTCGTCATCTCCTTTTTTTTCCTCTATTGAACCTAAATATAAATGTATATCTAATCGCAATATAATAGAAAAATGAACCGAAATATATTGCTTATTAGAATTAGAATAAAAACTGCAAAATATAATCGAAATATATATTAAATAATTTTACTTTATTATATTAAGTATATATAAAATTGAAAATAATAGCAACCAAATCGTAGTTATTATATTTTAATACAATTATATATGAGAATATAAATACTAGGCATATAGTAGTTCTTCTAAAATATTCGAGTAACCTTATCTTTTAAAAAGTTATTTTATTACAATTATATTTTTATTAAAGGGTAATGCTATTTGAACAAATGATTTTGGCCAACCAAGTGCAACCAAGTGATTTATTTCTATGCTAAATAGAATATTATTTCGGTATCAAATAGCATAAAAAAGTGCATTTAAATAAAATTCTATTTGACACGTCTTCTATTTAGCATAGAAATAAATCACTTAATTACACTTGATTGGCCAAAACCACTTGTTCACATAGAAATTTTGTTTATTAAAAATATATTGGCAAGCGTTCAAAAGATTTTAGGAGTAATTAACTTAAATAAATTATATGATATTCAATTTACTAAATTGGTTGTAATGTGAATATGTGATGTAGAGAGTAATAATCTAAGATAAGTGGTTTAACACCTATGTTATTGTTGTATTGATAGGAGTTAGTTAAGTGATAAAACAATCAAGTACATGAAAGGATCATATGTACTCCAAATGTACTCCATATTTGCAAATAATTCGTTAGAATTTGTCATAGATTAGGAGTGTCTGATATTTGTATAATTTATTATAGACAGCCAAAGATTAATATTTTCGTGTCGCTTACATTATCTATGATAAATTTATATGGAATGTGACCATTGTGGGAAGAGAAATGTGTGCCTCCCAACCTCGGATTATATGTCGCTTCGCCTATAGTTGCTGTCCCTCTGGTTATGACTCATTGGCTGCTTTTTCCTAACTCTTGTGTCGCTATCCCCACCACTCCTCACTTCTCTATTCGTGCATAGCTGCTAGCCACTGCTAGTGTAGTAATGAATTGCTGCCACATTACTCCTCCAGCTCTCGTCTCCATTTTTCGTTCGTTCTTTTTTTCTGTATTAAGAGAAATAACTATTCTGTTAAAAATTCTGTTATAATTAATAGTGTAAATATTTTAAGTGAAAACTTTGTAACTTACTCATTTAGGCATAATTTCATAATATAACTGTTTTTCTCTTTATATTTTTTCTTTTTTTTTTTTGTTGTCGAAGAAACTATTCTTATTCACAATTCTTCTTGTTTTCAGCTGTTTTTCCCATCTCTTGTGCAAGTACGTGTCTGCCATTCTTTTCTTTTTCATGAATCATAGATCTCTTTAGTTTTTTGTTGTTTTTTTTCTTCTAATTTTTTTGCTTATGTGAATATGTGATTGATAAAAAATGTTGCTGCTGATGATGGTACAAGGATTAATGATGACAGGATGATAATAAGAATATTAATATAATATTACAAAAGTAAAATTAACTAAAAATTGATAGTAAAAGAAATTAATATTTAAAGCAAAATTGAATTTAATTTTAAATGATAAAATAATATCAAATAAAATTAAATTTCAGGGGTAATTAGTAAAAAAAAAAATACTCGTCAAGGTTAACTTTTAAAAACTGAAAATAGTAAAAACTAGGTAAAAACAAAAAAGAAACATATTTTACACTTTTATTTATTATCTAAGTAACTTATCCAAGATTTTGGATTTTTATAATATCTGAGAAAAATCAATTACCCACTAACCCTACCTTTACGTTTTTCTTTTTCCTCTCTCTCTCTCTTCTCTTCTCTCCTCTCCTCTCGCTCTCTTCGTTGCTCGAAAACCTTTGTTGCTGTCTCTTTTTCCTTAAGACCTTAACCTTTCCTTAGATCTCTTCTCACTGGTTCCAAATCCTTCTTTTCCTTCTTCTGTTTCTTCTATGATCCTTATTACTGTTTCGGTTTACTCATCAATTTCATATCTTTCCCTGCTCCCTTATCAATTCACTTCCTAAATCTCGATCCCCTTTTTCTCTTTTTTTCAATTGTTTACTCGTTTATTGGGTTCTATTCCTTTGAAAATTTTTGTTTTTTTTTAAAAGATCCCTTTTTTCCCCCTTTTGGTTTGGTGTTGAAATCATGGGAAGTTGCGATGAAAAGCAATACGGTGTGACGAAGCCAATTTCAAGGGCTGGCCCAACGGTTGCTGATATGCAAAGGAATAAGGAATTAGAGAAGGTTGGTTTTAAATTCATTGTTTGTGGTTTTTGTTAGTCAGATTGAATTGATTTTCTGATGATTGATTTGGTGGGTTTTTGTGCATGCAAGTTTCTGGTTGAATCTGGGCTTTATGAGAGCGATGAGGAAGCTGCCAAGAGAGTAGAGGTCCTTCACCGACTTGGACAGGTAAAAGAAAAGATTTTTTTTTTTTTAATAATTTTGGTGATTACACTTTTTGTTTTATATAGTATTGTTGTTGATGATGATGATTTATGTATGTATGTATGTGTGGATTTAATTGCATGCGTGTTATTTTGAAAAGCTTGAGCTTAGTGACTTGACTTAGTGTATTTGTTACCTGCATGCTACTGAAAATTATGATTTGTTTGGTAAAAGCATTTGTGTAATCACTTTTTTCACTTTATCTTGTTTTGCTTTTGCAACAATAATGTGGTTCTTCTGAAGGGCAAGGTCAACTTAAATGGTAAAAGCATTCAATCATCAACTGAGAGATTAAGGTTTCATAACATATATAATTCTAACCTCTAGTTTTCTTGTTAACAGTTAAGATTGTTGACTTTGTCCTTTAAGTTGTGCCCTGTGGTTGCACTTTGGTGGAGCAAATCTTCACAATTGTTGGTGTCATGTATGCAATGATGTGTGGTATACAAGATTCAAAGTCTTCAATGTAACTGTTATTGCTGATGATTTGTTTTCAATTTTCTTAGGTGTTAAAAAGTTGGGTGAAGATGCTTACCCGCAGAAAAGGATACACCGATCAAATGGTTGAAGATGCAAATGCTGTCATATTCACTTTTGGTTCTTATCGACTTGGCGTGAGTTTCCTTCTTCAATGGGATGCACATCTTCATTTTCTTTTTGTTTTTTAAAACTGTTGAAACTAGAACAAGAATCTCAACTTCATGTTTTGATTTATTCTTTGCAAATTTAATGATGTTCTTAAAGTATATTTCGTCTTGGTACATTATTTCAGGAGCATAATCATCTTGATTACATGGGATATTGATGTGAAAAATTGATTTGATTGATAGTCAAACTTAGACTTTATTACTACTTTGATTCATGTGATAAATTAAATGACCTCTTTGGGTGTAACTTCTAATATATTTCATAATATTTCCAAATGTAGAGTAATTTGTAAGTAGTAGACATAGCCTATGGTTAACTGTCATAAAAGTTTTCAATTGTGAGTTGCATGTATTTTCCCGTAGTTCTTTGTAATCTCCTTTATTTTCTTGAGTTCTTCTATTATGCAGGTTCATGGTCCTGGGGCTGACTTGGACACTTTATGTATTGGGCCATCTTATGTTAATCGAGAGGTAGATTGATGTGGCATTATATCCGTCATTTAATTCATTCTAAAATTTGATTTCTCATATTTAATATTTTATTCTTCAGGAGGATTTTTTCTTTGCATTGCATGACATCCTTGCTAACATGGAGGAAATAACAGAACTGCAACCAATTCCAGATGCTCACGTCCCAGTAATGAAATTCAAGTTTGATGGAATATCGATTGATCTACTTTATGCAAGTATTTCTTGCTTAGTTGTGCGTGATGTAAGTTAAAAAAAATGTTTCTCTACTCTCTCTCTCTCTCTCTTTTTAAAACTTAAAAATGTGTTATAGATGTAATGTAGGAGCAGTCTTTAGTTTAGTTTAGTGTCTTTGCTTTTTCGAATCAAGAATCTTTTGCTGCTAAAGAAGTGTTTTCGATTTGATCTTTAAATATGCACAGGACTTGGACATATCAGACGTTACTATTCTACAAAACATTGATGAGCCAACAGTACGCAGTTTAAATGGCTGCAGGGTTGCAGATCAAATTCTTAAGCTTGTTCCAAATGCTGAGGTATTTTTTAGGGTTATTATTTTTATTGTGTCAAATCACACATTTCCCATAATTTGTTGTGTACCTTAAAATCTTTGACATGCTATTTTTTTCCTGCTTGGATCAAAGAACTTTCGAACAACGCTTCGTTGCCTAAAGTTTTGGGCGAAAAGGAGAGGTGTTTATTCCAATGTGAGTTATACTTTATTGCTTGCATTTCATTAATCATGTTATGTCGTGTTTGATTTGATTCTCCATAAACATGATTAGTGGCTAATTGGTATTTGTCTTATTTCTGTATTTACTTCTGGACACTTATTTCAGGTTACTGGTTTTCTTGGCGGTGTTAACTTGGCTCTTCTTGTGGCTCGAGTGTGCCAATTATATCCAAATGCAGGTCCAAGCATGCTTGTCTCTCGATTCTTTAGGGTGTATACACAGTGGCGGTGGCCAAATCCTGTCATGTTATGTCCAATAGAGGAGAATGAACTGGGGTTTTCCATTTGGGATCCTCGTAAAAATCCTCGTGATCGAACTCATCATATGCCAATAATTACTCCTGCTTATCCTTGTATGAATTCTAGTTATAATGTTTCTACAAGCACCCTTCGTGTCATGATGGAGCAGTTTCAATATGGCAACAAGATATGTGGGGTAATACTTATGTTGTTAAGTTCTTCAGAAGTGTATTATATTTTAATATCTATTTGCTATAAAATAATTGACTTTGCTTCTTTTTTTTTTTTTTTAATTAAAAAAATAGGAGATTGAATTGAATAAGGCTCAATGGACTGCTCTATTTGAGCCCTACGCTTTCTTTGAAAGCTATAAAAACTACTTGCAAGTAGACTTAGTTGCTGCAGATGTTGATGACTTGCGCGCTTGGAAAGGTTGGGTGGAATCACGTCTTCGACAACTAACTTTAATGGTATGTATATTTATTTATGATGGTCAAATGAGGAACATTTTAAAGGGTTTGCCACATTGAGTAATTTTCAGGGGAAAACATAGCCTTAATTTATTCGAGTCTCGTTATCTTCTTCTGGATTATATTGACAGATTGAGCGTGACACTTCCGGAAAGTTGCAATGTCATCCCTATCCTTACGAGTATATGGATATCTCAAGGCAGTGTGCACATTCTGCTTTCTTCATGGGATTGCAACGGAAGCCAGGGGAGGTTGTTCAAGAAGGTCAGCAGTTTGATATACGTGGCACTGTTGATGAGTTTCGACATTCGGTTAATATGTACATGTTTTGGAAGCCGGGGATGGACATATATGTTTCTCATGTTCGTAGAAGGCAAATCCCATCCTATGTATTTCCTGAGGGTTATAAACGATCTCGACAATCAAGGCCATCTGGCCAACAGGACAATCCTCATAAATCATCTCAGGAGGATGAGATATCTGGAACTGAACAGTGTGAAAGAAACTTTAAAAGGAAGTATTTTGACAAGGCGGGTGTGAAACAGGAAGTTGTAGTGAAAAAACAATTTAGTGTTCCATTGGATAGCTTGGCTAGAAGCATCTTAAGCCAGGGTTCTAGTGGTTTGTCTTTTGATATGCACAATAGTGGCCAAGACGTGATGGAGAGGACAAAGTCTCCTGAATCTGACACAGAGTGCGCCCCAAATTCTAGCGTGGTTACCTCTCTTACTAGTGACGGTGGTTGTGAAGATGTTGGGTCTACACAAATGGCAGTTTCAGTTGAAGATAACAAGGGTGTTGACGGGATGATCAGTGGCAGGTTTGACGATACGGCATGTGGGATACATTCTGTCCCAATCGTGAAAAATGAAGATGCAAGAGGAAATGAAGCATTACAAAATGAGCTACAACAACAGATGGAGGTTTTGGCTTTCAATTCTGTATTGCTGCTTTATCCATTTCTCAACCGCTTTCCATATTACCATTAATCCTATTTCATATTATGGACTATGATGAGCACTGACCAATTTACTTGTTCTTTTGTGGGGGCTTTCTTGTGAAGCCAAATCGAATGCCAGGGATGGTTCTTAATTCCAAAGGAAGCGTTGACTCGTGCTGTGCGAAAACCGACCATAAGGCATGTTTCTTAGTTGAATGGTTTGTGATTTAATTTTTATACTTATCTCCCTGTCTTTTTTTTTCTTTTATTAGTTCACTTGTTCCCTCCATATATGGCAGGAGATTGAGCCCTTGTGCAATGAAGAAAGAGGAGAAAGCCAGTAGTTGAGGTAAGTATTAGTTTAAATGCTGGCTTTCATTTCACTAATTTTTTCAGGCTTGATTGCATTGTCTCTCTCTCAAGCATGCAAAAGTGGATTAATTGGCATTAAGCTCAAGTGCTGAGACAAGAACTAGTCAAGTCCTTTGCACCAGTGGTGTTGTTTCTTTTCCTAATATGAACCTTGAGTGATCAAAGCCTTTCTCACTTGGCCTGACCTAGATGCCTTTATGCTACTCGTGTTTCAGAAGGCGGTTTACTTGCTTAATCGTTAGAGTACGGGGTTGCGATGCTAAACCCCGCAAAAAAAGTCTGTTTATAGTTGCGATTGTTGTCATAGTCAAGTGAGGGGTGGGGGGGAAACTTCCAGAAAAAGGCTTCGGAATGTTCCTCTCAGTGAGGTGAATGACTGTAGTTCAAACCAACGAAAGTGAACTAGTTGAGACACATGTTTTATAAAAAGACCTTGTTAATCCTTTTCGCGAAATAGTCCCAAAATTCTTTAAATTTGCAACCTTCATTGTTCCACCTTTAGTGATAATGCTTAATTGATTTTTGGCAACAAGACATAGCTGCTATCACTTGAGTCTATTTAGTTGTCTCAGCTCTCAACTTAGCTCAAGGACTTCTTGATCAGATCACCCAAATGAAATAATATGCTGCATATAAAATAAATCCGAATGGGTGATTGGCTGATTGGATTTGATCAGATCAAATTGCAAGTAAATTTACAAATCAACGGAAGTTAGTCTAGTGGTTATTTCGCTAACTCTCTTAAGCAAATATGGTGGTTCGAATATTGTCTCGTGTGTGAAGCAACTCATCGTAGACATTTCTTTATATGATTTCAGATGGGTCGAGATTTCAGACGAATCAGTCTTTGGTCGACCGGAATGGTCAAAAAGAGTTTTTCTTTGTTTTTTTTTTTTCCTTTTAGAAAAGCAACTCCAATTCAAAAATTTCTCAATAATCTTGGATTAGATTAACCTATCAAATGTTGAAATCTGCCCTAAAAAAGTGGCAACTACATTGTAAAAAATTTGGAAAACAAATGCTCCTCGAATTATGAATATTAGTGTATTAAATATTAATATACACTGCCAATCTTATTTACTTCTTTATATAAATTAAATATATAAAATAATAATATATAAAATTAATCAAAACTATAAGTATATCAAACATTAATTAGGACGTATTATATTTAAATTTTAAAATACAAAAATATAACTTTAAAAAATTATACAATAAATTTCTCTAATTATATAATTTGAATGAATTTTTTTATTTTTTAGAATAAATGAATAAAAATACAAGAAAATATTCAAAATAAAAAAATAAATTCTAAAGATAATTAATAATGCACGAATGTGGCGTATTCAAAAATTTTATGTGTGTATTTTTTATTTTTTATTCATTTATTCTATTTTTATTTTATAGGACGTGAACCACAAAAAAGAACTTCGAAATATTTAGAAACTAACAAAAATAATAATATATAAAATTCAAAGAACAAAAATGCTTTTTTTTTAAAAAAAAGGTTAAAAATATTAACAAAAATAATCTATTATTTTCGTAGTTTATTTTATTCTGTCATTTTCGAAATTATTAACTCCACAGTAAACAGTAACACTTCACGGTCCTTACTGGCCTAAACACCGTCTCATCAACCTTCTCCTTCTCCTTCTCCTTCTTCCCTGATTTACAGCGCTTTAGGGTTTTACAATTCCTTCATCAATGAACAAACCCTAAAATCCCCACCACCACCACCAAATACGACACCGTTTCCCAATTCTCCGCTCCGCAGTCATGCCTTCATCATCCTCAATTTCTCAGGACCTATACCCTTCCCAAGACGACCTTCTCTACGAGGAGGAGATTCTCCGAAACCCTTTCAGCCTCAAACTATGGTGGCGATACCTAATTGCTCGTTCCGAATCTCCCTTCAAGAAACGTTTCGTCATTTACGAACGCGCCCTCAAAGCCCTTCCAGGTTCTTACAAGCTCTGGCACGCTTACCTCCGCGAGCGTCTCGATCTCGTTCGAAACCTTCCAGTCACTCACTCTCAATACGACACCCTTAACAAT
>JASCZI010120988.1:36297-48466 GCA_036250425.1 Stylosanthes scabra | reverse complement strand
TTTGTCCTATTCTGAATTGCCTTCTCTTTAAAAAGGTGGAAACTGGAAAGACACACTAATAAGAACCCAACATACGTGTGGGAATAAAAGATTTGAGAAAATAAAAATCTAGTCAACAATTTCATGCTATTATTTATATCATAAACCATTGCTTTTGGTTTGTGTTTTTTTTCTTTTTTCCTTTGGTAGGGATTCTAAGTTGTTAACTTATGATAATTAACATTTGTCATCAAATTCCTAGTACTAGCCCTTCCAAGGTTAAATAGCTTAGCTTCAAAGGTTTAAGGTTGTTCTATATCAAAGTCTTCAATTATTTGATCCAAATTCAATATCTTTTTCTAGTACTTACTATTTTGTTTCTGAGATTTGTATTATTTATCTTAATTCTTATGATTTTGGTTGTTGCATGAAGCAGTGCATGTGCTGTGTAACTGTGTTGCTACATGAAGGACAATTCTATATCCTTGCACACATAGTGTTTGTTTTAATGCATGAATGATGGATGAAAGTGGAAGAATGGGAAGAAGAAGAAGCCACCACAAGTTTTCAGAGGAAAGGGAGCTAGAACTAAGACTTGGTCCACCTGGTGAAGAAAAAGAAGAAGAAGAAGATTGTTGGTCTCATCATCACAATGAAAACAAGAGAGAAAGAAACAGTCATGAATCAGATCAATCACCACTCTCTCTTGGTTACTTCTCAGCCCAGAGAATTTACAACTTCCAGCCTAAAGCTTCATCATTTCTTCAGAACATGTCAATGGTAGGAAAGGAATCAAAGGATGCAATATCATCACAACCATGTCGTTCTGAAGTGATGGAGTTTCATAATGGTGCAGTCTGTGCAGAGAAGAAAGCATTATCATCACCTTCTTCTGCAAATACAGCTGCCTCCAACAACAGCTCTCAGAAAAGGTACTCCACCTTTTCTCCCTTCTCTCCATATATTTTGTCTTTCTTGAACTTTTAGACATGCTATCATAATTCATAAACATTATGGATAAATTACAATTATTTCCCTATACTTAGGTGATATTATATACAGTAACTTTTGATTTATTCTTAGCAGAAGTTGATGTCAGTCTATTAAATATACAATGGGTTACAAGTAACTCATTTGGTAGCTTGTAACCAAAAAGAAAAAAAAAAAACTGATTTGGTAGTTAATTTTAGTTGGTCTAAATATTAGTGTTGTTTAATAAATTTGGGTTGGTTTAGTCAGGAGTTTGAATCCTGTTTTGTATATACAGCAATATATTGATCAACAGCAAATCTTTAAATAGAGTTCAGATTCGCGATAGATTATTTCCTGGCCTGTCGGGCTTGGGAGATGCGGTGAGAAAACAAAAATATTTTAGTGTTGTTTTGTTTCTCACCTATAAAAACAAGGCTCAGTTGCTTTTGATGTTAAACTTTTTTAGAGAGAATCTTTGCCAGCCGGGTCACAATTGATATTGTTTGTGGTCCATTGTACTTTTTAGTGCATGAACCAATTATGAAGATTCCACCCATTAATTGCAAAATGATTTCGGCATATATGCACAGTACTTATCCTAAAAAGAAGGGCAATTTTAGCCATGAAATCTTTGTGATATTCATTCTATATTGGCTGTTTAACACTTTCCTTGCCATGCTTTAGTGATGTCTGCATCTGCTTGCTGATACTATCTGCCATCAATTATGTGCCTTCCTTATCTTTTCTTGAAATTTGATGTTGTCTTTGGCATGTGAATGCCTGAACCTCTCTGTTTAGCCTCTTTCCTATTTTCTCTCTTTTCTCATATGTCTTGTGTTTTTATTCTTAGTTTCAGTCACATACCAATGACATTCAGCATAAGGAATTAAGGAAATGACTTTTGAACATTAAAAATTACTAAATTAGATTCAATTAAACATCTAACTGATCTAAGGATATATCTAATATGACTCAAAATTAATGTACATGACATAAGTTCAGAAATTAGTAATGTTCACTGCTGTTGATTATTCTAATGATAAAAAAATTTGTATATGGAAATTGGAACCACCCCAAAACAGAAGTGCAGCTGGTCCAGTCGTGGGTTGGCCACCAATTCGTTCATTCAGGAAGAACAATGCAAGTGGAAGCACTTCTAATTCTAAGCCTCCTCTTGGGTCCCACCACCACAACCAGCATAAGCATCATCATCATCATCTTAATCTTAATGTTGAAGACAAGGTTGCTAATACTACTAATAAGGAACATGTTAACAACATTAGTGGTAGTCCTAATAAAGGCATGTTTGTAAAAATCAATATGGATGGAATCCCAATTGGGAGAAAAGTGGATATCAATGCTTATGACAGCTATGACAAACTTTCCTCTGTTGTTGACCACCTCTTTAGAGACCTCCTTTCAGGTAACATTATTTATTTACCCTTTTTTGTATATAAAAAGAACATCTTTTATTTTTTGTCATGTCAATTAAAACTTAAAAGTGATACATAAAATTTTCAAATGGCCTTTCAAAACCATTTTAATTTTCTTCCAATATTGTCTTTCTTTTATTACTTTTTATTTATTTTATAGCATCACTTCAGGGTGTGATTACAGATATAATGGAACTTGATTCAGAGACAAATAAATGTTATTCTGTTTTTGTTGTTGGTTAGCTCAAAGAAGAAATTCGTGTGGTGTTGGAACAGTTCAAAAACAAAAGCAAGAAGAGGAAGAGAAAACAATGATATTAGATGGAAGTGGGGAATATACTCTTATTTATGAAGATAATGATGGAGACAAGATGCTTGTTGGGGATGTCCCATGGCAGTAAGCATCTCTCTCACATTCTTTTTTATCTCATATTCTAAGTTATTCGGTACAAATATAAATGATATAAATATAAAAGATTCTTTTAAAATACAGATTTATCATTTAAAATCTATAAAAAATTAAAGTAGAATATAAATATAGACGGATGGACCCTCATATATTTTTAATAAAACACATATCTGTATCATTTACATCGGTGGTGTCGGATAATCCCTTTTAAATTATGTTATTCATAGTTTGTGGCAATCCTTGTCTAAGACTAAGATAGGAATATAATAAAAAATAAATAAATAAAAGAGAAGAATCTCTCTATATTATTTTACTATAGTTTGATGTCCAATAATTTTCCTCAATACTTAATTAACATAGCACTAAACAATTCTCTCCCTCTATACTCTCTGTCTCTAAAAGCATATAAGCACATATACATAGACATATATATGTCTCTTTCTCACGTGAAAATTTTGCATGACTGTCCTTGGCAAAAAAATAATACAATAAACTATAGATCACTTTGCAATAATTGGCTTTCTATATTATCAATGTTATTATATTATTTCTACATGATTCCTTTTTTAATTTGTATATGCTTGGCAGCATGTTTGCATCAACAGTGAAGCGATTGCGAGTGTTGAAGAAATCTGATCTTGCAGCTCTTTCACGTGAGTTTCAATTCATATTTTAATTAATTAATTAACTGGAAAATGCTATCATGATTCTCATGCATAGATTTGAATCATTGGATTTTTTTTTTTTAAGTTAGTGCATCATATTCTCTAATGAAAACCCTTTCATGTTTAAAATAAAGATGACTTTTAATTTATTGTCATATTCATATTCCAACCATTTTTTTTTATCATCCATGCACTAATTAAAGTAATTTAATATAATAGTACCTACATTTGAACCAAAAGCAGCAGGATTATTAGTCATCATCCATGACCATTTTTCATGTTTAAAATGAATATAATAGTGAAGCCAAGATCTTGTCATGTTCTTTTTGAAAAATTAAAAAACAAAATCCATATTCACTAAATTTAATTTGATGCATCTAAAATGTTGACATGCTTAATTATGGAATTTTGTTAATTATAATGTTCCCTCTCCCCCCTGGTTTATTCATTTTTGTGCATCAATATGATTGGAATAACAACTTTCTTGTTTAACTTTCAGTTGGTGGTAAGCAAGGCCACATAAACCACTGAAAATGAAGGGAGGCTGTGATTTCTTGTTCCATGCTTAAAGCTGAGGAGACTTTGTATTACACATTTTTGTTACATGCATCAAGGGAATGGAATTTCCTACTTCTAATGTGTGTATGAATGTAACAGGGAAAAACTTAAACGGTTATGCTTGTATTCATAATTTCACTAACTTGTATTATTGGCGAGTATTATTAATTAATTAAGTCCCTTTGTTGGGGTTTTTCATTTTCTACATGATTTTCAAATGGTCATTTTACAAGATGCTTATGATTATTATTGCATTTTTGTTTTTACCCAATTTAATGATGTTCTCTTATGAAGTGAGAGCTGCATTGCCAATTTACAAATGCACTAATTGAATTTTTGCTGCTACTCCTACTAATTTGAGGGCTATTTTAGTAGATAACATTATTTATCAAGAATACACTATATTTTTCTTTATCACGAAATATTTAAGAGCCATCAATTATTAATTTATTATCATAAAGAATTTAAATTAGTGTGACAAAATTATCCATAAATTTTGACATACGAAATATTTTATGGCTTTTTTTTGAAAAGCAAATATCCAAGTTGTTTTTGGACATAGGAATTGGGCCGGCCCAAAGCCAACCGAACCGTGAATCCAAATATCCCAAGATTTGAAGCAACATTTACCTTCAGTCACAGAATTGGGCTTCATATTAGGCTTTTTGACTTTTTTGATCGAATATTTGTTGAAAAAGTGCACCAAGTTTCAGGCCTACTAAAACATAAAAGCAAAAAAGATGGGAGCACTAGTTAACGTGGAAGATCATTTCCTAAAAACAATAAAATTCTTATATGAAGAGAGTTACACTGCCCAAAAATGAAATTAACTTGACCAAAACGTACCCAAAAAAAAAAGTTAATAAATAAAAAAGAATGTACATTTAAGATTGTTGGAAATGCACATAAATAATATATATCTATAAGACTATAACAACACCAAACCTAATAAAGTACTTCATATATATTTATTTATTTATTATTGAATGTCAACATCTAATGTATCAATTATAGTTTGGAATAATCAATAATGTTTGGTCCCAACCGAGTTAGAAAGGTTATTCATGGTAAGTGGTAGGAGTGAGTTGTCCATAGCTTATGACAAAGTTTTATTTATATGTGTAACATTGGAATTGGATCATCAATTATTATTTGATTGTGATCACATTCCCATGTTATTAATGTAATAATAATCTGCTAAATTATTACGTCAATGTCGATCCTTTTGGCATTAAAAGGAAACAAAAAAAAACATGCCATGGAATAGAACCATGTCTAGCTATGAACATTCATATCTCACCTCTTTGAAATTCATTAGTACCTACTACACACTCTATGTAACTAAATTACTATTTATAAACTAACCTACCACAATGGTTTGATAGGTATCCTTTTAACATTATTTTATACATACATATAGTTTTTTATACCTCATCCTCGTTAAAAAATTATCATTTGCAACATGAACTAATAGGCAGGTGGTCGAATATCATTGAATCGGATAAAATTTAATATAATGTCAAGATAATTAAACACAACAACTGTTTTTATCATGCTTATTATTATAATTAACCTTTTAAATCATTCTAAATATTTAATTTACCTCTTAAAAGGCAAGTATGAAATCCATCCAATCAACTCACCCTCTTGCAATAATAATAATAATAATAATAATTTATACGGTATAAATGTAAATGATATAGATATGAATTTTATTTGAGTGATATAAGGACTTATATTTATATATCATTTTAAATTTTATAGGATATAAAGTATAAAATCTGTATTGTAAGAATATTTTTTATATTTATATCAATTTATATTTGTATCGAATAATTTTTTAATAATATGTCAATGTCAATGCAAAGCTTATAATAGTGCTATTGTGCTAGTGTGTGTGTGTATATATATATATATGTGTGAGAGACATTAATTTCATGATTAAAACTTACCAAAAGCCCTAATAAAGTAATAATTAAGGACTCCCATTTATGAGATGCCAAAATGGGGTACGCATCCGTAGACAAGATCCAAGTGCTGTGGGGACTCTAAGTCTCTAACAACAATAATGAGAAAATATAAATAATATAAAAAAATATATGTATGGGGTGATGAGAAATTAAATAATAATAGTATATGATATATAATACATAGTAATTAATGGTAGAATGTGCACATATTAATGAAGCATATTATTCTGATCATCACAGTTCCATTGTGGATGAGAATGATTACTAACTAAGTACAGAAACAAAACAACAAAAGATCAAAGACAAAAAAATGGAAAACAATTAAGGGGGAAAAAAACTATTTCATACAATTAATTTATGAAAAAAAATCATGTTTAGAAAAAGAGGACAGACATATATAATTATTGCATTGTCTTGAACAACTTTTAAAATATGTTTTAATATATTATTAAAGCAAACTTTTATTTTATTTTAAGAAAAGGAAAAGCATTTTTACCATCTCAATATAGTTACATCTCCTATATATTTTCTCATCATAAAAAATCAAAGGCTATCATCCTATTAACTACCAAAAAGAAAAAAAAGAGGAATAGAAATGGCAAAAAATTCATTGTCTTTTATGACTCAATAATATCTTAATAAACTATTCTATAGCATGAATAATAATTAGTTGGAGTATGATGATGATGATTCTTGTGACACATGATCATAGCTTGTGATGGAGGACAATGATTTATGCTTGAAGGGTTTCCAGCTCTAAATGCACATGCAACCAACGAAATTGATGGGTCCCTCCATTCACTTTCTAACATTTTTTTAGATAAAGCTTAATTTGGTTATTATGTTCCACGTATTAGGTTGATTAGGTATCATAATACATATTTCTCCTCCTTTAAATAAAGCATAATATATTCTTAACTTTTAGCTTCAAATGATCCATGATTACCTTTTATTATTTCGAAATATTTTTCAATTTTATGTGTTTATCTTTGTTATTTAAAAAATTGTATATAATAAAATCAAACACTAAATAATTTTATTATATAAACTCTAATAAGAAGTCATATTTTTCTTCTAAAGATTAAGAGGATGATTTTGTTGTTCCCAAAATTAATATTGCCATTTTTTGTGCATTTTTTTCTTCAAAATATCTTTCATTTTTATTATTTTATTTTTATAAATTTTCTATTATTAAAATTAAATATGATAAATAAAAACATATAAATATAGACACGCAAAAATATAAATATAAAATAGTAATATATCCTAATAACACACTTCAATCACATTTCTTATTATATAAGACCTTAACTACTTTTATATATTTCCATTGTAAATTAAACATAATAAACTTATGCACAAATTATTTGTGAAAAGTGAATAGTATGTATGGCAAATATAATGTTTACTATAGATGATTGTACTTTTTTCTTTAATGTAGATGTGATATTTCATCATTAAATATTGACTATATGCAACTGGTCTTGGAAACACTTAAATTGATTGAATATCTTCTCCATAGATATATATAGCTAATAAATATATGTATGTGGACATTTATTTAAATTATATTCTCCTTTTTTTTCTATCAAGCTTATTATTCACAATAAATATTTATAGTTAACTATATCTATCCACTTCTATGTATTTTTTGGGGCAAAATTATTACTAAAGAATGTTATTTAAGTTATCTTCACTAAAAAATGATTAACTATATTGAAATTATTGCTAAAAAAGGCTAATGATATATTAAAGCTATAGAAAGACTACATAAAATTTAACAAGTAAATATCATTATCTCTTTCAACTTTAATTTTTATATAATAACTTATTAAGGCTTTTTAACAGTCATTAGTACTAATTATTTTACATTCTTTAGCTTTTAGGAATGCAAAATTAGGATATTATTATTAGAATAATGTTATATATACAAAAAATTTTGTCAACTAAATTTAATTAAAATGGTTCAACATTCACAGAAATCATTCTTATCACTGTCACGTACTGAAGTCTTATTATCCATAAATTAGTTTATCTAACATTTTTTATCTAACATTTTTCATATTTTATTGTTGGTTTTGCTATTTACATATTCTATTAGTAGATACTAAATTGATATCTGTATAAAATACGATCATTAATATGTTAATTACATCCATTTTTATGATTCACTTATAATAATTATATTTTTATGCGAATGTAAAATTAATATCTACTAAAAAAGAGTGTGCATAGCATTATTGTTTTATTATTATTATTTGATCATGTCTGCAAGGGTAGATTTGAGTGCAGTCTAAACGACAGCGTATGTATTACAGTTGTCTTCCGTGTTGTGTCCACGTGCGACCCTACACACAATCCAACCTCCTCGATTTCTGTGTCTCTCACACTCTTCTTTACTTCTCTCCCATCAAAATTTTATTATTTTTCAATTTTTATTTTTTTATACTAAAATTAAGTTAGTTGCTATTTCTTTTTTTTGCAAATATAAATGGGAAGATGCTTAAATCCGAAATTTTATTAGGAGAAGAGAATAAATGACGTTTGAATTATAATTTATTGGCAAATTTACAGATACTTATTTAGATGCGAAAAATGATTGACGTATATTGTAAATATCTAAAAACATTTACTTATGATATAGAAAGATTATTCGGTATGCCTTAAAAAATGAGGCACATCGTATTCCATTATTTTTTAGCCGTTGATCTTAATTATATATTTATTTTATAATTAAAATCAATTAAGATCAATGATTAAAAAGCAGTAGAATACTGTATGTCTCACTTTAATTTTCCTATAATATACTTGCAGTGTAAAAAATTCTATTTGATTAATTTAAATAATTTTATATAATTACTTTTTCTGTAGCAAGTTTTTTCATTTTTTTTTGTTATATATATATATATAATTTAAATTTAAATCATTTTGTATAATTCATTAGGTTTATGCATTGAATAAAATAACACATTTATTGAAAGAAAAAATAATACACGTTGCTAATTCAAAGAAACAAATTACGGTTGAAATTGTAGTAAAAAGAATTAGATATCTTAAATATTTCAGATCTTATTAAAAATATCAAATATGTTAATATAATTTTTTAAAATTATTATTCATTTTAATTTATATTAGTTTAACACTCGTGGTGCCACCCTCTCTACAGCAAACTTAGTTGGTTCATAAAATGTTTATCATTTTAATTAATTTCGTATTTGCAAGGGAACGAGCATTTGCTTAATGGTGAATGGTAAAAAGAGGATCTCCTCTTATCCTATGTCGGTTTGGGAAAGTCAAAGTAGTAAGAAAGGTCAACGAGTTCTTGACTGAGATCTTCGATATTTTGACAAGTTATCGGCGAGTTTTTCGTGTGGACCCCGTTCACTAAAGTGTCGTTTTCCTTTGCCAGCTCTTTCCTCTTTGTATGCCTTCTCTTTTCCGTAACCTTCCTCATTTACCATTTTACCCCTCACTCCCAAAAAATATCTCGTTCATATTCTCATTGCCATACACAAATTTTTTTTCTCAATATATTTGCAATAATTTTTTTTATTGACCTTTGCATCAAATGCTCTATTTTGGTAAAGTTAAAGAGCTGAATTAGTACTTTGAAAGTACAAATTATATTGTTTTATATAAATTGATAGCCAAAGGAATGATCTGTACAGCAATTTAGAAGAAAACAAATAAATTAATTTTGTTTTATCATTTTCATGACCTTTAGCAACACTTAGCAGTAAACATCAATATTAATTTTCAACTTTTATGAGATTATTGTACTTTGATTTTAAGGAAGGGTGGTATAGTCGAAGGGTGTTATAAATGATTATAAAATAAAAAAGTAAATAATGTTATAGATGCACAAAATATTAGATTAATTAATGTCTTAAATTTTGTTTTAATTAAATTTGTAGAATATAGATCACTAATTAAAAAATTCTTATTTTTCTCAAAAAATAACAAAAGAAATAAATATTTTGGTGTTGAAAATATCATTTCATGTGTTTAATATTTTTTTGCGACTTATAAAGATAATAATTAAAACTGTTAAATAATTTAATATATTTGACTAAATTATTTAACTAAGTCTTAACTATTATTATCTTATTATTTAAACTTTAATAAAAATTGCTAAATTTGATGATTTTTAACGGGTAATTTTGTTTTTAAATTTGAAAATTGGTAATTTATTGAAAATAGATTAGCAGAGACAAAACACAAGACAGAAATGATAATAATATTTTGGTGTCCCATGTCGACCAGGTGGGTGGTTTCTGAAAGATTTTCATGTCATTTTCTTCTTTCTTCTTTTTTTTATTTTATTTTTATTTTTTACTGTTTTGTTTTCTCAGAAAGCGGTTTCCTCAGAAACTCAGTACATTCACTTACAACACCCACTCCCCCACTCATATGCCATTATTATGTTTTCACTCTTTTCATTCCTTTCCTTCCTTCTTCTTCTTCTTCTTCAGACCCCATTGGAATCACAACACTCTTATTTACTTACAACATTATATTACTGGAAATACCCATTTTTTTCATTTTTCAATTCTCTTTTGGCTTCATCAAGTTGCTGAAGAGAGAATAAAGGAATAAAACAAGTTGTTGCGGTGTTGGAGCTGCAAGTCTCCATAGAAAAATCTTAATCTTATGCCTTGGTTTCTATTTTTTTTTACTTTCTTTTTATCTTAGCTGAATTTTTTCTGTACTAGTTGTACTATTTGTCAATGATTTGGCTTCAAGCTTAGATAAAGTTGCTTCCTTTAGTTTGAGCTGATTTTCTTTCTCTTTGGATCAACCCTTGATTTCAGTTTGATTCTGGTTTCTTGCTATATTCTGTGACCCTTTTGCCCAAAGTTCAGGTCTTTGATTTGCTGAAAAGGAAAAATATGGTTCTTGTACGGATACCCCATTTGAGGTTCCTTCTGCTTCTTCACATTCACTGCATCAGCTGCTACACCACCACCAGTACCACACCATTGAACTGTACGGACACAGGCCGTGTCTGCACCTCTTTCTTGGCCTTTAAGCCTCAACCGAACCAAACCTTAGCTGTGATTCAAAGCATGTTTGATGTGTTACCCGGTGACATCACTGTTGAGGATAGTGGTTGGGATTATGTGTTCATAAGGAAGAACTGTTCTTGTGCCTCTGGCCTCAGGAAGTATGTGTCTAACACCACTTATACTGTGAAATCCAATAGAGGGTATGTGTATGATTTGGTTATGGATGCTTATGATGGCCTTGCTTTGCCTCCAAACACAACAAGGAGGGCTAAGAATGGTGCTGTTGTGTCCTTGAGGTTGTTCTGTGGCTGCTCTAGTGGGTTGTGGAACTATCTGATGAGTTATGTTATGAGAGATGGTGACAGTGTTGAATCATTGGCAAGTAGATTTGGGGTTAGTATGGATAGCATTGAGAGTGTCAATGGAATTGGTAATCCTGATAATGTCACTGTTGGTTCTCTTTATTATATCCCTCTTGATTCGGGTTAGTCTCTTGAATCTTTATTCAAATCCTTTTCTAGTTCTTTAAGGTTCTTTAAGGTAACTGTGTATTGCATATTTATGTATGTGATTATCTGTTTGAGATTGGTGTTTGGTTATATCAGTACATTGCATTGATGGGAGTTTTAAAATCCTTACTGCATTTTGAACTGTTTGATCGAATTGCAGTTCCGGGCGATCCTTATCCCATTAACAATACTCCTCCTCCAGCTCCTGTTCCTGCCCCATCTGTTGAGAATATCTCAGGTATGGATAGCACATACCATGTCAAGGAAAATTGTTCTTTTGTCCTTTTAACTTAAGCTAGGATTTCATAGTTTATGTGTCATTTGTCTTGTCGATGCTCAAACCGGTAGGGGGTTTCGTTTGCAGGCATATTGTTTGCTGTCTTGTGCTTTTTTAGTTTAAATTGATACATAATGCTTTCTGTTTAAACTTCAAAATTATGTGAGGAAAATTTAGTTTGTGGATGCATATGCATTTCAGCTTAGTTACAATATTTCAGCTATTTGTGCTGTAATATAATATGCATTTCTTTCCCATAAAAAAATGTTACAGGTGATCAAGTGAGTCATAAGGCTCATGTACCCTATGGATGGATCATTGGGGGTTCAGGGGTTGGTCTTTTTATGGTATTATTTGGAATAGTTCTCTGTGTTTCTCTGAAATCATCAAG
>JASCZI010120988.1:7160-26816 GCA_036250425.1 Stylosanthes scabra | reverse complement strand
AACCCAAGAATATGAGACATCTTCACTTTCATCATATATATCCTTTGACAACTGCCATCACAAAGTTCAGACAAATCCAAAGTTAATCAGAACTGTTAATTAGAAGCAATGAGCATCTCCAAATTGAAATGCATATTTAAATGTAATGCATACCTGTCCAGGTGTTGGGGTCATGTAAGCCAAAAATTTCTCAGGATTTGTAGGATCTGAGCCTGTTGCAACATAACTTTTCATAATTGCCTGCAGACCACAAGTAGAAGAAGTAAATATTAATTGCATAACCCAAAAAATAATCACAACTATATTGTAGTATTGAGAAATATGGAACATGAATATTCGAAAAAGTAAAAAAGATATTTAAATAGCCTCTAGTACAATGCAATTGAGCCAGTTTTTTTCGTTGAACCATAAGGAAACCATAACAAGAATAAAACACTCCTAATCCTACCAAATAAACAAACGTTAGAAGATTAATTCAAAAGTTGATTCCAGGCAACACTAAGTACTCATTTAAAAAACACAAGAACAATTTAATAAGCCAGGTAAGTTTGCAAACGGTTGCAGTAAAAGCATAACTGTTTCTCCATGCAACATAGCTTACCTTCGATTCACAGGCATCACGAACAGATTTGTCCAACTTACTATACATTTCTGAATCAGCCGTAGGAGCATTATCAAATGCAGCAATAACAAATTGATCATCATACCTGTGAAGTAGTATAGAAGGCAGCATAATCAATATGATAAGATATAATGTCATAGACCAGGTCTTCCTTCTAGTAAACTAAGACTCTACATTCTTAAAAATGATAAATTAATAGTTTTGGCAGCACAAGTAATAATTATACATGTATATCTGGTGCCATACCTATCAAAATCAGGTAACAAAGGCATAACCTCAACAGCATACAAAGATTTGTTGGTTGCATGAACAGGGCGTGACTTAGCTGCTACAAATGATGCTTCAATTTCCCTGATCTGTCTTTCCCTAAAAGAGAGAATTCAAATATAATTGTAAAATATAATTATCTTTCACATATTATTTTTTTTTCAAAAATACCTTACAAAATATAAATTACTCAGATGGATCAGCTAGTATATGCATACCTATTGTTACGACTGTCCAACATGCTGCGATCTCCTCTCATCTCTCTCAGCTCCTTAGCTTGTTTTTCAGTTAAAGACTACAACAGGATGTTCATAAGCTATTGCCAATAGAGAGAGTACTGTATCATCATATTTACATATATGTGTGTTACCTGTTTTGTTGATTCCAAGCTCAGGGGAGATATATATTGTGTTTTGACAAGCCAAGCTACACCTTTATCAGTAGGCCTGTCTTTTCTTTTTAAGCCGTCTTTCTTTATAGGAGTAGCCGCAACATCATCTCGCAACAAATCTTCGTCCTCAGGAGCAAGAGTTTGTCTGACACTGGGAGGACTGTTAAGCATATAAAAGTGTTCATCAAACCTTCTGATTCAGCACATCATTAAAGTATTCAAAAGTATTAAAGGGATTAGGAATAATACTTGTAAACACTGAGGTCAAGCAAGTCCAGAGGAATCCCAAGGTCTGGTTCCACAAAAAGTTTGGGTTTGTACATTTTCTCCAGTGATGTGATTGTATATTTTGTATATCTGGGCAATGCTCATAAAATTTTCAAAATAACGCACATAAGCACAAGTATACTTAATTGTCGAAGTACTATTTTGAAACAAAAACCAGTGCCTAATACGTCACCAGAAATCTTGAGGCTTAGAAATAAACAAAAACCAATTTCCGTCCCTACATCATATCCTCTTGAACAATGGACATCTTACAAGTAAGCCCTCCAAAGCAAAAAGATGACATTGGCCATTTACAAATTATCCACTGTTACCTTATCCCCAGTTTCACCATATATCTAACGCCCTATTAACCAAATGGATAACCATGCTTTTATCAACCTCTACCCCGGAAAGCATACAGAAATTGAAGTATCAACTATCAAGTGACAGACGTCTATAATAGGATAGATAAGAAAAGTAAATCCTACAGAATTGGTGAAAATGATGTCTAATGTTAATGTTTAAAAGTGGTTACATAAATCAATAGATCAAATTATCAACCTTTGACTTTCATTGATTGCCAAGAATCACTGCTCCCACAAGGTATGTCCTTGTAAATTGACATATACTTGCAGGGCATATCCAAAGTCCAAACAAGCACCTCACTATTATACATCCACAATAGGATAGAATTTATATAAATGTAAGAGAGAGTAGCAACTGTACATACTGATCTTTATCCCTTTTGAACGCCATAAGCTTAGGTTGTGCACTTGGATCCGGAAGTTCATTTCGGAATCTTAAATGAGAATACACATTAAAAAATGAGTCAGTATTTGAAGTAAACACTAGAATTGCTAGAGGAGATTTAGGATCATCTACAACAACAATCCATTTGTCTGTTAATGGATTATGAGTACTGAAATTCAATTGAGAAAATGCAATGGATTCTTAAAGACAACACAATCATACATAATCCGAGACTCTTGTATCCAATCCAAAAATTATTTATGCACCAACAGTAAAATCTACATACTCACTTCATTTTGCACAAAAATGTTGTTGGCTTTTTCAACCTATTTTCAATTCTTTCCCCGCTCAATAAGGGTGTATTTCTCTTCTCTGTTGCCATTCGAGACCCTGCAACTGAACCTGAACCATGTCCTCTCCCAGATGACATCATCTGAGTCTTCTGCAAGACACTGTTCTGTGAGTCCTTCAGCTGCTGCCTATGCTTCTCTTCTTGCCTCTGCTTCTCAAATTCTCTCTTCTTCCTTAGCCTTCTCTCTTCTTCTGTCTCAACCCTCCCCTGCACCCCATTCGGCTTCTTCACCACCGGCATTGGAGGAACAGCAGAAGGCTTCTGCTGTTTATGAGAATTTCCATGATTCGAATGCACATAACCTTCCTTTATAGGCCCTTTATCACGGCTATGCATCCGTCTCTCATCCTTAGGTGGCGGCGGGGGAGGAGCTGAGGCAGGAGGAGGAGGAGGCGGCGACGAAGGAGGCGGAGGTGGAGGTGGGATAGAATTACTCGGCGGAGGCGAAGATGGAGGAGGTGGCTGTTGCCCATACTGAGAGTATTGACTAGAAGGGTAATACATAGGACCACCATGTGAAGAAGGTGGTGGGGGAGGTGGAGGCGGGTATGAACTTTCGGGCGGCGGCGGTGGAGGTGGTGGATAAGGGTAGTGGTGATGGGAAGGAGGAGGAGGTGGTGGTGGTGCAGCAGCAGCAGCCCCACCATGGGAATGGAAATTTGAATTTGGGGGCATTTGGTTATAAGGTTGTGGAGGGAATGAACTTGAAGTAGAGGGGTCTCCACCACCACCACCACCACCACCATAACCACCACTCCAATTCTCATTATACTGACGGTTAGGGTTTTGACTAGATTGGGGAGGAGGAGGAGGAGGAGGGAAGGGCCTGTAAGAGGCCATTCCTAATTTCGATTTGAATCACCACAAAAAAATTCACACACTATTTGAAAATCTCAACTCAACTAAATGCCCTAAACAAAATCAATCACACTAACTAGGTTAAATATCACTCAAGGGTTAACTGGCTATTCTTGTTGTTCTTATAAAGTTCCTTGTTTTAATGTTTTCTCTTCAAAATTTGAAATTCAAGCTTAACAGAGATAAACCCTAAAAAAATAATAAGCAAGACAAAACTTGATTCCTAAAGATAAAGCTCGCAGAAAGTAATAACAACAAGTTGTAAGAGTAACCTCAAAATTGCAAAATTGAAAATTGGTGGTGGAATTATAATGGGGGCAGAATAATGTAAAAGAATGGGAAGAGGAATGGGGGAAATTGGAAGAAGCAGAATCTGAAGAATGTACAAAGAAATCGAAAGAATCAATAAGAGAAGAAGAAGAAGAATGGGAAGTGGGTTAAGTCGTTGGTGGAAGTGTTTGTGTGATAACTGCGAAAGAATGCAGCTGGGTACGGAACGATCTGTTCTGTAACAATGCTCTATTTTTCTTTCTCAGCTTTTTCTTTTTTAGTAATTTGGATTTTCTATTAAGTAATTCTTAAACTGTTTTCATATGAAATCTTAATTTCAGATTTATTTTTGGAATTGGGTTAACAAGAAAAGGAAAATCTTTTAAAATTTGAAATCTTCTATATTTTCAATACCAATCACGCGACGTAAACAATAATAATATGCCCAACAATAACCAATAACATATTGGATCGGCCCATGTACATTCTGAAACTCAAACCCAAACATAAAATTACCATTACTTTCAAAATCACATTCATTCTCACATTTACCAACTAATCCAAATTCACAGTAACAGTCGTCACTCCACTCTCATCGTCGCTCTCCGGCAAACATCTCCGACACCAAGACTCGATCATCGGCGCCATTCTTTTTCTTTTTCTTCGAGATGATCGCCGACATTATTCTTCTCCTTCAATCATCACCACCAACACTCACCGTCGAGAACGCACGCATCGTGTCTTCGTTGCCGAACAACATCACCGTCAGCTACTGAATAGAAGAGCACCCATCACTTTGAGTCACTGTTACCACCGCAAGCAACCACAAGGGAGCACTTCAATCATCGCTTTGGCTACTGATTATCTTAGGAAAGCTAGAATTCTCTGTTTGAGACTTTGAAATTTAGGATTATTGTTATTTGAAATTTGCCATTATCTTCTACATTAGAATTTAGAATGTTATTCAGTTATGGAGATCACATATTATAGAATTTCAAATGTTAATAAAGGACTACTTGAGGATTTTTATTGAGGAAAAATATTCAATTATACTGAGAAAGGTATGCAAAAAAAAGATGAATGATCATCCATACTGTAATAAGTGCACATCCAGACTATGCTAAAAAGATCATCCATACTGTATGTTTACTATTTGAGAAAATAAGGTGATTTGTTATCACTATAACAATTCCATATAAATCACACTAAAAAATAAGGTGCAAAAAATGTAGGAATTCAGTACAATGATGAATGCTTGGGAAAAAAAATAATGAAATCAACAAAAGATCATCCAAAATATAATAAAAGATCATCCTGGCTAAGCTAAGAGATCATCCACACCGCACTAAAAATTGTTAAAATTCTCCAAAAACGAAATCAACTTTCTCACTGCTTTATTAGTCAACGCCTGCACCATATAATAAAATCCTTCCTATAAAAATATTTTTCCACTCCAACATTGCTAAATTCTAGTGAAATCTGCAACATGAATCACAGTGAAGATGATCTATTTAGTACTAAAGAAATGTTCACTGAAATTAAATTCGAATGATCACTATCAAATAAAATTAGAAACAAATAAAGAATAGAATGTAACATGCCCAGGATCTTCAGAAAGTTGATACACTGGTGTGAGGCAATCCAAATTCTTAGAATCTATGATGAAAACAGAGACTCAAACGTGAATGTTTAAACAATGAAACAAGATGAATGTACTCACATTGATAATACTTTCAATAGATATTGAATGTGCTTGAGGTCACGTTGATGGTGCTTTTAATGGAGGTTGAGTGTGCTTTTAATGGAGGTCTCTCTCAATTTCTTTAACGGCGAACCGAAACAAGAAGCATCCATCACATTGAATCGGCGAAGATGATACCATCATGGTCAAGCTTAAAGATGAAACTGAGAATGTGCTTGATGTCACTAATTGTTGATGGAGAATCGCGATAAAATTCTGCGGATTGAATTCACGAACACAGCGCTTCCATGGTTGTAGTTTGAAGAAGAAAAAATGAGCTTGTTGAAACGCAACCTAATGACATCGTTTTTTCTATTTTTATTCTATTGGTTATATTGGTTATAATATACATTGGTCACGTAAACTTTCTCTTTCAATACGTTTTGAATAATTAATATATTAAGAGTTATGTTATTTGCCAATATTGGATAATCAATAATTCTATTTGTACATTAATCAGACATTAAAATCAGTTATCGATGTATAATATATATTAAAAATGAGTTAAATTACACATATATTTTGTATTTTAATGCGTATTATACATGATAGCTGATTTTGATGTACACTTAGAATAACTCTCGTATAATACACGTTAATATACAAAATAAATATTAAAAATAATAAGACTACATATATTTATCTATAAATAAATATATTAGGACTGATTTTGGTGTCCAAATAAAATTCTTGATATATTAAATATCAAACATTTGTAATTAATTAATTTTGTTTTTTCACACAACTTGTCTTAATAATATCTGTGGAATATTTTTAAATAAATAATATTAATATGTTATTTATCAATATATTTATTCCTGAGAGAAAATATGTTTTTGTACATTATTGAGTAGATACTTATTTGAGATGTGTATAATAACACACACAAAGATAATTTTTTTCTTAAAAATAAATAACATATTAGTTTGGGCTTAGTCTACTTGGGCTAAAATATTTCACTACCAAAAACATATAGAAATTCAAAACACTATTCTCATTGGACCATAATGATATAATGATAATCAGACCACGAATAATCGTGGGCTTTATTCATGGGCTTACCGTAAAAGTTTTATTTTGCAATTCCGTCCTCATATTTTAGTAAAATACAAAAAAAAAAAAAAAACATTTATCCATCTCACAATATTATCCCCCCTTTAAAAAAGAAAGAAAATATCACTTTGAAGAGTATTATATTAAGATTAAGATGACATTAGCATAGTTTGTAGGCTGGAATAACATTACATTATAATACTATGTATATATATAGAGTATGGTACATATATGGTATAGTATAAAGTACAAGAACAAGATTCCTACAACATTCTAAAACAAAACTGATATTTGGAAAACCAAATATCTAAAGGGACCAACATCACTTTCCTAACCTTAGCTTCTTGGTGAATCTTTTTTTTTTACCCCCTCATGTTACAAAATTCACCAATTGCATTAGCTCGTTTTTCTAGGTGAATTCTTTTATTCGAATATATTACGCGCATACAAGAAATCAGTCATTATATATTTATATATATTTACATATATTATTTTATATAAATGACTGATTTTTAATATACACGTATTATATATTTTATTTTATTTTGGGCGACATGCTGAGTCCATAGGTCCAGTTTGCCTAGCCAACTGGAAAAGGAAAAGAAAAAAAATCAATTAACAACATGATATATATTATGGGCAAGATATTATTTTGACTCAAATTTTCTAGCATTGAATTGGATAATGAATAAAAATATGAGTTATAAGTTATTTTTTTATAGTAATATCATATGACATTTACATATACATATAACCCCTCTTATATATATACTAACCTGAAAATAAGCCTCAAGCTTCTTTCTAAGTGAAGCATATTCTTTCTTCAATTGTTGGAAGCTCTTCATGCATCTGAATATTCACAAAATAACATTAATATTATTAATTACTTGGGATAATTTACAAATTAGGTAAGTGGAAAATAAAATACCATATCTTGTATATAATAATAATAAATAATGAAAATTTAATTAATTTTTTAACATAAGGTATATTTATGTGAAAGATGCATTACCCTTCAGCATTTCCTGTCCTACAATATTCCCTAAAGAGAGTGCACTCTGCTTTCACCTTTTTGGCTCCGATGCTACAACCATTAAAAAAAAAGAATTAGTGTAATTAATAATATGATTAAGATTCTTTAATTTGTTGTGATAAAGGCAACACAACAGTATGTACTTGATGATACTTTTTAATATTAATCTACTTAATTTATTATAATAATTAGCAATCTAAAAAAAGATAAATGCATCTCTTGTCATTATTTTATATTTTTATTAGACAAATTATTTGTTTACATATATAATTAGTTAATTAATTACCTTGAACTGCTTCCTTTGAACTGATGCATAAGTGTGTCAAGCTTGTTGAAATCCAGAGGGTGTCTCTCCTTCCTAATAATCACAATAATATTTTATACTCTTTTTCTTAAAGATAATTAAGAAAATGTTAGTAGAAAATTAATATTATTAATTATTATTAACTTACAGTGCTTGCTCAATGCTTGAGATAAGGCGAGAAGAATCACGATAATAAAGAGTCACAATCTCCTCAACAAAGTTTGGATTAGCATCATCTGATAACTCCTCCAATTGGATAAATTGTTCATCCAATAATCCCTACTCAAAATTAAACCAATTTCAAAAATTATTCAATCTTCTTCAACTCAAACTAAAAACAGAACAATATATTATTATACATTGTTATACCAACCTTGTTTGTCACAATTTGCAATCAATCATACTTCAATTCATTATTATTAACTCAAATTCTAATGCACTATATATATATTAATGTATTTCTTTTAGCATTATTTTTTTCCGATCGTTTATTCAAACTCTCTACTCCAAAAGAGATTAGAGTATATGAAAAGATTACAGAACATAAAACAACACAACACTCTCTGATCTCTGCTACAATGACTTTTTTATGTTATATATAGGATGAGGGAATTTATTAAGAACCTGATCAAAGAGGGATTGTTTCATGGCAGCAACTTGCCTCCTTGGTTGGCTTCTCTCCATTGAATGAAGACTATAATTGTTAGGTATAAGAATGAATGATATGGAAGATGTGGGGAAGTGAAGGGGTTTTTATAGCAGAGGAAAACATCATAGAACTCATGTGTGATGTGTCTAACAAAGAAGAACTAATTTAAGAGAGAGAGAGAGAGAAAGGGGCAAAGAGACAGAAAGATTCACTTGTTTTTTAAATTTCTTTGCCTTTTTTCCATCATTGAATGGGAATTGGAATTGGAATGTTTCTGTTTCATGCATTCTGTTTAGGACATTTGAGAATGCCCACTTCATTATATTGATATTATTATGGGTACAGTATCTACTTATATGCACATAATTGGAATTCAACTTTTTTTGGTGGTTTTATTTACTCTATTAAATATAATAAATATTAGATTATTAGTCTAATTGATAAGAAAATAATTTTAAATTCTATATGAGAAATGGTATTTTAAGAATAAAAATTTTACAATAATTCTATTTGAATAAGTGATTTTGGCCAACCAAGTTATTTATTTCTATGCTAAATAGAAGACTATTTCGATGTTAAATAGAACTTTATTTATGTGTAATTTTTTATACTATTTGACACCAAAATAATATTCACTTGGTTGAACTTAATTAGCCAAAACCACTTGTTCAAATAGCATTACCCATTTATACCAAATTTGTTCTCAATTCTTGTTATATATAGTAGATGAAAAAATCTACTCGTATTTTAGTTAAAAAGATTAGCATGAAAATGTTAAAAATATATTTTTATAAAGATTTTTGTTTAGTCACACTTTAAAAGCATAATTATGAGATAAAGTAACAGTTTAAATAAAATAACAACATTTTTAAATAAAAATAATAATTTTATAAATACTAAAATTTAATTATTATAAATTTATCATCCAATAATAATAATAAAAAAATCTACTTTTATAAATCTAATATATGTGTTGGAGTCTTGAGAAGTCAAATAATCAATGAATCAATTAACTACTCATGACACAAGTATATATAGTATTGGAAGTATTAGTAACTGGTTGCTTAATATATCAATATTAAGAGTTAAAAATAAATAAATATCTACTAATACCTACCTAGCTAATAATCCTAACTTTAATTATATTATATTATATTATATTGAAAATTAAAGAATCCTAGGTTGAATGGCATTCAAAGTTTATCTGATTATTGTTCCTAAATATTCAAACTCGAATCAAGAAATCTACCAATCCACCTTAATTTTTGTGAAGTGAATAACTGCCTAACCCAAAATTCTGATGATGCATGCTACTTAATTCAATTTTTACAGCTGCGTGAAAAACACACCATTTCTACAAATTAAAAAAAGTCTCGTCTAACTCTTTATTTAATTTTATTGAACTCATAATTATACTGGACCCCAATTCTCTTAAAATATATAAATGTAGCGTTACTTCAAAAAAAAATTATAGAAAATTATAGAATATACTTAGAAAAATATCTAAATTAATTTAATGAACCAAATAAATTCCAAAGAATTTGTTTAGCCTGAGATGCTGAGTATTGGAAATATAAAGCTAAAGAGAAAAAACTACTGAGTTTAAAAAACTACTAACTTTTTTCAACCAACATCAATTAACTAACTTTTTCAAAAAAAATGATTTTATTTATTTTAAATTTTAGACTTAAATCATAAATCTCTAACCCTAAATTCTAAATTATAAACTTAAACTCTAAAGTTAATTAACTAAAAGTTAATCATATGTATATTCTTTCTTCTTATTAAACATACAAAATTCAATAATTATCTAATTTATGTTAGAAATTTTCTTAATTACAGTCCATAAATAATAAAAGAAAAAGATCGTTTGGTAATAAAATAAAGTAAAAGAAAATTAGTTTAATTAGCACTAGCCGCAAGCAAGATTATTGGCTGTACGGAACTTTGTGGTGCCATGATTTGGGTATCCAACACACAGAACATTAAATCCTAACTCATTATAGATATGCAGCAACTGTTAAGTTAATAAATATTAAAATTAAAAAATCATCAGAATGATGCTTCTAAAATATATATTAATGGATGGTAATTAATCAATATCCTAATAACTAAAATAATAATTTTACGTGAACAAATGATTTTGGCCAACCAAGTTCAATCAAGTTATTTATTTCTATACTAAATAAAAGAGTATTTCGATGTCAAATATAATTTTATTTATATGCAATTTTTTATATTATTTCACACCGAAATAATATTGGATTAGATAATAGTGTTAATCATATTAAAACTCTTAAAAAAAAGCATCAATGTATTACAATAATAATTAAATATAATATTCATCAACAGTTCAACACCCATAATTAACATTGTCATTATCAATATCAATTTATCATGTCATCATTAATTATGCCGCAAACAAGAGCAAATGCAAAGTGTCTGAAAATGAGATAAGAGAACAAAGTTATGGATGTAAAAAGCAGAATAATTACAAGTTCTATCCCTTTTTTTCTCCAAATAAATTAAAATAAAGGAGACGTATACCAAATTAGCATATGCCCTTTCCTCTCAAATCATGTTAGTTTATTGCGGCAAATAGAAATAATTAAATTAAATTAATAAAAAGTTCCAATTAAAAACTATATATAATGGCATCTCATGCATTTATGGGACAAAGAATTTATCCTGAAAAGAGATCATCAGAAAGTTTGCTTACGGCCACTAAAGCACATATAAATAGAACCACTAAATGTAAAATCAGAAATTCTCTTCTTCTTTGTTGCTATTTTAAAAATCTTATTATATATATACATTAATTTAATAATTTTAAGGCCCTCTAAGTATAAAGTAAATTTACATGCGCATTAAATTTCATAAAAAATAATTATTTTTATAGTTAATGCATGAATAGTTATCCGAAAAGCTAAGAATAATTATATAATTGGACGATTATATAAAATATTTTACACTATTATTACATCATCAAAATTAAACTCACATGTACTATAAAATTTTTATTATTTACACCCAACTTAATTTTGATGCAGTTATTACAAATATGATGGGTTTTATATGATTTTTCAATTAGATGTTTATGTGATTTCTATTTAAATCATATGTAGTTGGTTTTATCAAATTAAAACATTTATGAACAAATACTTATATTTCATCAGCAAATTTTTTGGTGGCTTCATCAGCATTTGTGTTTGAGTAACATGCAACAAGCATTACTATTCTTAAATATTTGTAATATAACACCCTAAATTCTATCCTTAAAAAAATCCTTAGCTTGTATTAGTTTTTTGAATTATCATTAAATAACATTATAATATTAGTTAATAATATAATTCAAAGTTAAAATTTATATGGTTTTTAGAATATATATATACTCACTCCCTACTCTAATATAGAAACAAAAAAGTTGTCTGTAGGATCTAAGATATAAAACTTTTTTTTGTTTTGTTTGACAAATTAAAAAAAGACATTTTCATGTTTATTCTAATAAGTAAAATGAATATTATCACAAAATGTTTAAGAATTTCACCATCCATTATTTTTCCCAATACAAAAAAAAAAAAAACAAAATAATGGAGGCTATATTATATCTTGATTAAGATCAAAGTCAACTCCTTTCACACATAGTTAGCATATATTTTGCAAGACACGTGGCACATTGCCCATGGTTCTAAATGGGAATTTTTAGAAATTAACACAAAGTTATATATATTCATGGCACATTTACAAGTGTTATATATTTAACACTGTTAAAAATAAGAGAGTAATCTAAAAAAAATGTTTTGTATATTTTAAATGTGAAATATATAATATATAAAGGTATTTATAGGTGCTAAAAAAATTAAAGTAATAAAAATATAATATCACAAATAATGCTAAACGATTCTAATTGATTTTAATTTACTTCTAATTATACTCTAACATAAATATAAAATATGCTAACTAATTCTAATAATTCTATTTCCTAATTATACTCTAATAAACACAATTTGTGATGAAAGCACAAATTAAAGAAATTAAATAAGAATAAAAAAGTATTATTTAATTAAGCAAAAAAAAAAAAAAAAACACATGAAGGCATGTACGTGTATCAACTAAGTAAAATTAAGTTGGTTCTAATCTAAGTTCAATCAAACTAGTTCTAAATAATCTAAAAAAAAAAGAAAATACTCACATTAATTGAAGAAGATTATTGAAGAGAAGAAAGAGGAGAAGGAATCACATACATAATAAGAAAAAGAAGAAGACTATTAGTTGATACAAATGCTTGTACATCTAACATTTCTCACATGATAATACTAGAATAATAAGTAAAGTTATTTTATTTAAATTAATATCTATTATTTTATACATATGATATCTATAATTATATATTTATTACATTTAAATTTTCACATTTATTTCAATTGTAATAAATAAATGCCCAATAAGGTTTTTTATTTTGTGTTGGCATAATTTTTTCTTGTCTCCCAAATATTATATATATGAATAGAAAAAAATTATCTTTTTAATTATATTAAAATTTAAATGACAAAATTTTTCTATCCAAAAATATGTGTATATATATATATATATATATATATATATATACTGAAGAGCAAACATTACTGGGAAATCTGAAAACTATGCTATACTGTTGCAAATTATGGTGCATAAAGAATATATATGATAACAATATAATTAAGGGAATAATAATAATCAAGTGCTATAAAAGAGGGGAGAAATAAAAGAATTATTAATAAGAGAGGAAAAATAAAATTCCCAATGATTGACATGCAAGAATTTTAGCATGCATATGATGCACATCTATTATGTGGTCCTCCTGATTTCCTAACACTGCAATTCTAGAAATGCAACATGTTTAAAGGAGAAATAAGTGTTGATGAAGAGATTCTCTCATTATTCTTTCTTTATTATTCCTCTGCCACACACACTCATCAATTCAAGTGAAATGACAATATATATACAAGAGAGTATGTAGATGATTTAACACTAAAATTCCCATCTTTAAAAAATAAATTAGATATATTATGTTGCTATATAATATTCTTGGATTATAGCTATGATTATATATTCCCTTTTTAAAAAATAATTTTAAATTTTTTAGACCATAATAGACTTAAAATATTTTGCAATTTAATTAAGCATTATTCATGATTCAAGAGAAGAATATAATTTGTTATTATTTTAATTTTCTTTTCATGACACCCCTTCAATTTTTCCTCATTCCTCCAATGGTGTAGTTTCTTTAGCTTGAATTGTCAAATCAGTATGTTTGTAAAGATTTAAAAGGCTCAATGTTTTGAGTGGGTGGAAGGGGATGAGAATCTGGTTTCTTTAATTAATTTTATATTTATTATTTTCTTCTATTGCAGATTATTGTGGGTTTCTATTTTCTCTCTTATTATATATTATTAATAATTATTATCTCCAATCTTGATAAGGATACCAACCTGGAAAATGATCAATTCCAACATGAATAATTTGCATCAGCAAAGCTAGACAAGAACTAGTTCTAAGGTATTATACTATAGATTTTTGTCATTTAAAAAATTTTGTTTCCAGCCAATTGTGGAAATAAATGACATTATTGTGTAATAATGTCCTAATATAACTGCATAAAATTATTATTACAACCCTATTCTATCTTGGATAAGAAGTGTGTGTTAATCATACTCTTAATTTCACTTATAATCTCATCAAAATCTAAATTAATTAAAATTTGAAATAAAAACGTTTTAATAAGGATTACAACAAAATATAAAGAATCATAATTAATCCCCTTAGGCATTGATGTTAAAAAATTGAAAGTTTTTAACAAAATTAAACAATTTAAACAAAAGTGTGAGTTATGTTAGAGTGTATTATATGCAAAATAGAAAATTATTTCAATGTTAAATAGAAGTTTATTTCGGTGCTATTCTTTTATTATTTAATATCGAAATGATCTTTTATTTAGCATAATAAAAAATGACTTGGTTAGCCAAAATAATGTAAATACAATGCTATCATTAAATTAATTACCATTCTAAATAAAAGTAGTATACAATCAATTAATTGATTGAGTAACAAACTAATAAAACATAAACCTAACTCTATTTAAACAAAACAACTTCAAATATCTAACATGAAAAAAGCACATATATGCCGCAACAATCCCAAATAGAAAGAAGAAAAATATCATGTGCTGCAATTCCATTATTATTCCTTAACAGAGGAATGTAATTTTCACAAGCTGTAAAAGAATAATAATGATAATAAATTAAATAAAAGAATATTTAAATAAATTAGCAAACAGAACAAATACAAAATTAAAGTTAATAGAATCTTAAGATGTATGTTGTTATTAGGAGTGGGGTTCATCTTTATTGCCAAAAAAGACATTGATTGCACCTAGCAACTATTTTCCAAAAGCATATATAAGAAGAATGGAAGATCCAATTTTAGGGTTGAAAGGGACATGAACATGAACAACCATGCAAAAAGAAGCACTTAGCATCTCAAAGAAATGTTGCCACGTCAAAGAATTAGCTTCTGATATGATAGGGTTTCCACGTTGATAGCATTAGCAACCAGATCAATCAATAATCAATAATCAATAATAATAAAAAGACCCTTTTTTTTTTTGGGTTCATTTCATCATCAAGAATAATCCAATTAATTGCTATAAGCTTGCATGCATTGTTGTGTGTTTGTGGCATTTGATGCAATCATGAAATGAAGATGTTGCTTTCTCAGTGCCTTTAGGGAGGTTATTCTTTTTTTTCTCCTCTGGCAGCATCAATTCTATTGATATGAACTTCTTCCCAAACAGAATCTGTTGCATTTTTTCATTTTTCTTGTAATTAATAATATATATTTTTATTTCTTTTTTTTTTTTACAATGTCTCCTAACCTGAATAGCCAAAAACTAATTCGCTGTGATTCGAAATTTTATTTAAAAATTTGTCATCAATTATATTAAATTGCTGCATACATAAAGTAGAATTCGAACTTCCAATACACATGTAAGCTAATTAAAATATATTTAGTGTGTTTTAAGAATAACTATAATTATGTCTTATTTTTTATATGTTATGTAATTTTTAATTGTAATATATTAAAATAATACTACACATACAATAGTGAATAATTTCACTAGATTTCATTTTGTATTTGGTTATAGAAAATTATGTTTTGGCTTGATGTAAAAAATTAAAATGAACATAACAAAACAGTTTTTCTATATATATCATCCATTTTAAAACATATATTAATATATAAATGTCCAATTTTGAAAAATTAATATATATGTTAGTTAGTGATCCGCGTAACTGAAATTTTATGTGCTATCAAATGATGAAGAAATAGATGTTTTAGAACATTTATAAAGAATATATATATTGGGAATGTGTTTCCAGTGTTCTTAAAAATTCATTATTCCTATATTTTTAATCGTTAATTTTAATTAATTTTAATAATTATAATAAAAAATAAACATCAACGGCTAAGAATATATTGTATCATATTATTGTTGAAAGCAGTTAGCATGGACATACTAAAAACAACTTTTGCTTTATTTTGCAAAGTTTTATTATTCAAATAAGATAGGAAAATTTGAACATACCAATATTTCAACGGTTTTAATTATTAATTTTAATTAATTTTAGTTATAAAATTAATATATAATTAAGATCAACAAATACAATTAAAAATATTGAAATATCAATATGTCGTAATTTTCTGGATAATCTTCTGATAAGATAAGATGAAGAAGGGAATTACAAGTCATGCTTATCATCTCTATCCCTGGCCAGTAACTTGTAAAGGAAAAAAAAAAAAGCTACGGGACCAAAAATTAATATCAGAAGGGTCATATTGATAAGGTGATGATGAAATGAATAACCCGTCCTATTCAATAAATAAATAATTTAAACAAGGAAAAAAAAAGACAGTGCTCATCAATTAACTCAAGTTTGCTGTCAAAAAATCAATCATGTATTTGTGTTGTCATTTTCCAATAGACACATTGCAATAAAAAGGGTTATATATATATAACGGTGGATTCATATGCCATTGTATTTTCATGAATAGTTTTTGTTCCTTTTTTTTTGTTGTGTCATGTTCCTTTATTTAAATAAATAAAAAAACTTTCTTTCAGCGATAAACTAGAATAAATGAGAGGCACCCTAGTATATTATATAAATAAATTGATAAATATAAACTAGTTTATAAAAAATATTCACATCCCATCCCATTATATATTAACATAACAACATTAATCATCGGAGAGCTATGTTACAAATGAGAATGAGTATTAAATTATTTAATAATGAAATGATAGAAATTTATATGAGCAGTAGTGTGAAGTTCTTAGAATTGCGTTGGACATTTTAATCATCTCACACATATTTAGATATTTTCACAGAGGACAGAAGTGTCATTTTATCTATATTATAATTAAAAGAGATTAATTAAACTTTAAAAGTTAAATCAAAACTCAATTACAGACTAAAAATAAAAACATTGTCACTATATAACTCCAATTTTGTAGAAAGATTTTCTTCCCCTGGACTAATTTACCATGAATTGAAGTTTCATTTAAAAAATTATTATTTATTAATAAATTATTACATACATAAAATGAAATTTAAACTTTTAACACTTAATTAATAGGATAAGTGAGCTTAATATTTTTTTAATAGAAGGTATCTTAGGTCCGGCAGATCTATACTAATTTTTTAGTACTTATCGAATGTTTACTTTTTTGAGGGGGTTTGACGTGGTCACACCACATCCTTTTCTATATACATGCCATCCCAAGATTCGAATTTGGAATTAGATACTTAAGCAACACAAATCACTTACCACTGTTAGGGTACGTGGTTGCGAGTTTAATGGTCCAAATTGGTTAATTTATAATTTATAAGAAAGTTGAGAACCATGGAACCTATCACAAACCTCCTCTTAAATTGGGCCTATAGAGCCCAATCTTGGTACCCAATTAATTTCACAAAAATATTGGCTTTGATCTAGTTCTCTATGGCTATTACGTTTTTATTTTTTACTTTTACAATTCAGAACACGATGAATGAAAGAACAATAAGTGCCGCTTCCATTTTCTGTAATATATATGGCCCAACCAGTCCAATTAATAGAGAGTGGGCTATTATTATAGGAAGAAATAGTAAAAAAAATTAAAATTCAAACCATTTTTTTTTTGTGTCCAAAAACATTTTTATTTAAAAATTACTAGAATGTGAAAAAAAAAAAGTTACTAGAATAATTAGAAAGATGAGTTAGATTCTAAATATTTTGCAATTATTATTTCTAAACCTCCTTCATTTTGTTCCCTTTCACAACACCTAATGTAATGGCCTTCCCTCTAAAATTAGGGTATCTTCTCTAAAGGAATATGCACTTGATGATGGCCATAAGGAAAATGGAAGAGTTGGATAAGGCGGCCGGAACAATCCAGGCAGCGGCGATGCCGGTGTCCCTCTGCTGGATCCCATTATAGTTTCACTAAGCTCTTCTTCTAATGTAGCTTCCATTGGTTCAAATTCTGAATTGAGAGAGAGGTATAATGAACGCACTGATTCTACATTACTAAGCTCTGAGGTCTCAGAAGCCCCAAGTAATACTTGCTCTTCTTTCAATAGTGAAGGCGAATTTGAAGCCTAATACATGAAAAAAAATAAATAAAGATTTAAAAAATTGTGACAATAAATTAAAGCAAGGATAATAATCATGTTAGAGAGAATCAATACAACAAAAATTCTCCATAAACTCAAAATAAGTAGTAACATTTCTATGACTTTGTTTATTGTAACATTATTGTATCTAAGCAATAATGTGTGCATGACTTAGTTACAATAATGTAAAGATAGACTAAGACTAACCATATTTGGAAACATGTCAAAAAGGCTTGATCGTCGTTTTCGCCGTGGCGCATTGCTCTGCCGTTGCTGATGCCGGAGAAAGTACTTCTGAGCATGGCTTGCTACTTGAGTTGGAGTTCTTGACCGAACGAAATTTTTCGATATTCCACGCCAATCTCCTTTTCCCAATTTCTCCAGGCCAAGTAAGAACAATCTATGTTCTTCTTCGTTCCATGGAATACCTAAATTGTAATTATAAAAAAAAAAGTTTACATATATTAATAAAAAAAAAATCTGCTGATAAATAGTTGTTTTCAGTTAATATGTAACTAACTACATTTTTTCACTATACTTCTCAACATGTAAGATATTTCCTTTATAACTAGTATTAGTTGAGAAATTGTTTTTATATTATAGTTTATAGATGAATATTCCGGTACAATTAACTTCATATGAAATTGTTTGTTAAAAAAAGAAGTTAGATGATTTGACATATTTAATTAAAATGTAATTTATGGACTTAAAGTGTTAATTGCAGGAAAGTGATTTTACCAAACTTATAACTAAAGTTAACGGCTATAACGGTTGTCTTAGCATGATTGAATATTTGAATACCTTTGTTTATAGGAGGAGGGTGGTGGCGGTTGATTTTGGCGGCAGGGGTTGATGGCTCATTATCCGACACATAATAACCGTCAGAGGAGGAAGGAGAGCTATGATTGGGTGTTGCGACGGAGCATGATAAAGACGCTGCTGATCCTGATCCGACGGTCATAGGCAGCCTGACCCCGAAGAGCTTCACAGTATTAACGGTGGTCCGAGAAGCAGAGGAGTAATAAGGACATGTTCTAGAATTATGGCCAGTTTTGCTGCACCCAGAGCACCTTCTATGATTCATCATCATCATCATATCGCCATGCAAATTAATTATTGAATTTTGAATCAATGAACTGGATCACTTTAGTAATTGCTTCATAGCATTAATGTAGCAACAAAAATATATACATTTTACATTATTATTATATGGGTTTGTAATTGCTTAATAGAAAGAAAGTGGTAGGACTAAGGAGAAATTAAAGCACAATGAACCTAATACGGAGTCAAAGGTAGATTGTTTGCATGTGATGATGATGTGTAGTTTGTGAAATGTGATGCATATGTTTTTATTGTAGGGTATGAGACTATAGAGACAGAATATATATATAGACAACACAAGAAATA